>MDKG01861278.1:0-12191 GCA_005239535.1 Nicotiana rustica
TGTTTTAGGGTCATAAAACAGGAATTCATGACGATTTTTGATTTTTCATCCGCTAATGTCCACACATCTTCACGAATTCGGGCGTCTGACTTCAAATCACCTAATATTTTGTGGGACCATAAAAAATGACCTAATGAATAATAATCATAACTTCACCATAAGAGTTCCTTCTTTTTGGCATTTAAGGGTTATAAAATAAGAATTTAGTTTCTAATATTTTGTGTGCTAATGTCCATGTCATCTTCATGAGTTCGGGCGATGAGCTCCGAATTATAATTTTGTGGGTCTATAGAAAACAACCTAATGAACAATTGACATGGCTTTTCCATGTCTGTTCCTCATTCTTTTTGGCATTTGAGAACCATAAAACAAGAATTTAGTATGATTTCAATATATCATTTGCTACAAACAACAAGGAACGATCATAACAAAGCGGTACGTATAAATCAAATTAGACAGAGGTCCAAGTGACCCTCCATTACAGATTGGTTTTGAGCTCCGTTAAGAGACCAGAGCTAAAAATGAGACAATTTGTTTCACGGTATGTATAAATCAAATTATACATAGGATAAATTAAAAAAAATTGACACCGCAAAAATATTTTTACCCTCCAAGAAAGAAGGAAGAAGAGGAGAGAAAGGATATACTCCCTTCTTTTATTTTTAGTTATCCACTTTTGATTTTGCACTCCCTTCAAAAAATAAAAATGAAGTACGTATTTTATAATTTTTTTCATTATAATATAATAGTAATATTTTCAAAAGTTTTGGGAAATAATTTAGGGGCTGAGTAGTTAATGATTATGGTAAAACAGAAAAAAGTTATCTTTCTTTTAATTTAATATAGTAAATTAGTAAAAGTAAAAAAAAAAAATATTTATCTTTAGTAAAAAGCTTTCCTATTAGAAAGTCAAAGAAGTCAAGAGTGACCGTAACGGACCAAATTATAAAGAATAGGTAAAGAAAGTCAAAGCTATCCTATTAAAAAATCAAAAAATCAGTACATATATTATTAAGTTTATATGAGAAGACCCTATTGCGATTTTTATTTAGCTTAAATACATGAAAAACATAAGACATTTTCATTTAACTTGAAATTATTCATATTGAGAGATTCTTTACTTTGATAGTCGATTAAAAGAAAGAATCATATGTGCTCAAGGGTTCCTTTAGTTTACAAACAAGTTGAGATTATAATATCGAAATTATAACATGATAATTAAATAATAATGAAATTATTTCATGGATATACTTTTATTGATAAAATTATCAAATTTCTTTAGATAAAAATAAAATATATTGTGTATAAACTAGATAAACTTATATTTTGAGTTTAACCTACGCTTTTTTGAACGCTTTCTAGATAAACTCAACTATCCAAAATTATCTACCAAAGTCATCTTTCTTTCGTTTGTAACAACAAAGTCACTTAACTATGCTAGTAACACTCAGAAGGTCACTCAACTAGATTTTTCAAATTATTGATAGCCAAATACCTATTTTACAATCTAAATTATCAAAAAAAATCTTCTTTTTATTTTTAGTTTTTAAATTTATATTATGGACTTACCTTATAAATTAACAAAAAATTAAAATAGAATTTAAGAATACACAATGTTGAAATAATAAAATATTAAGCATATATATCGTAGAAAGTTAATTAGAACAATTTGTTCGTAATAATAATTTTGATATTAACAAACAAAAACTCAAAAATGTATTTACACAATTGAGAATGAAAGTAAATAAAAGTTTTAAAATATATATTTCATGCATGTACTATATAAAATAATTACTTATAATAAAATAATTTTTGTAATATATATTATATATTCTTGAATATGCTCAATAATATTATTATTTCGACATTAAAATGCTAGAAAAGTATTTTTTTATTTTTGAATAAAATATTTTGGTTCTATAGGTAAGTCCATAATGTTGATTAAAAAGAAAACAATTATAATATTAAAAACACAAAAACAAAGAAGATAAAAGTTGATAATTTGGAGGGTAAAATAGGTATTCGGCGATCAAAAGCTTGATAAATCTGGTTGAGTGACCTTTTGAGTGTTATAGACATAGTTAAGTGACTTTGATGTAACAAACGAAAGAAAGATTACTTTGATAGATAATTTCGGAAAGTTGAGTGACCATCTGAGTAATGGACTCGTTCAACTGGACACAATAATTTTAGTACGGAGCTTATATATATATGTAAAAGATCATCAAATTTCAATAAACACTGTTTTTGGAACCCATGATGTTAATTGTGTAATGAGTTCAATAGTAAAGTATAAAGATTGAACTCATCAACTAAAATCTTGCATCCTTCTCTGAACAATATTATTTTATTGATTAATCTCGATATTAATAATCCGAAAATTGTTATCCCACATAATGTATGATATATAATTAATACTGGAATTACGATAGAAATAATTTAGAGATAATTAATCAAGAAACTAAAAAGTCTACCAAATGTGAGATAAAGTAATCTCACAAAACGATCATAAAGTTAATATGTAGGGACTAGAATAGATTTACCTCCAAACATGAAGGACTAATTTGGATTAAAAAACCGACATTACGCAGACGAAATCTTTCTCAACTTTCACCATAGTTGGTCTTGATAACCGACTAACCATAGTTTGTAGGTCCACTTTTCCTTTATAATGAATGTATAGAGCATAGAATAAGCGTGAGAGAGACTAACCATAATTGACTGATGCATATAAATGCTTTGCTTAACTCAAGTTCGCAGTCCTAATACTTTGTTTCATTTCTTATATTATAAAGAGCTTGTTTGGATTGACTTATTTTAAATATTTTTAAGTTATTTTATATTATTTGAATAAAGTAAAAAGTATTTTTAAACATTTGTTTTTGAGCTAAAATGACAAAAAAAAGAAAAAATCAAAAGCCAAAAGTTAGAATTCCTAAGGCTTATGCTTAAAAGTCACTTAAAATATGCATATCCAAACGGCTCTTAACTTGTACTTTGAATTTTAATCTACGCTTTCTTGAACGATATCGGGATAAAAGTTTTGGAGAAGAAAAAATGTGTCATTTTATTATTTTTTTCCGGACATTAGCAATCCAAAAATTATTATTCACACATAGTGTGTGATATAAAATTACTACCATAATTGTGGTAATAATAATAATAATTCTGAGATAATTAATCCCGACACTAAAATTAATTATACCAAATGTGAGATAAAGTAATCCCCGTTTTATCCAGGAATTATATTCCCTTATCTTTGTAACCAAACTATCACAAAGGTAATATATTAGGGACTAGATTCAGACTTACCTCCAAACTTGAAGGACTATTAGAGTTAAAGAAACCGACATTAAGTTGACGAAATCTTTCTTAACGTTAACCATAGTTGGTCTTGATTACCGACTAACCATAGTTTGTGGGTCTACTTTTCCTTCATAAATAATAGAGCATAGAACCAAGTGTTTTGCTTAACACAAGTTTTGCAGTCTTAATACTTCATTTCTTTTCTGATCTATACTTTACCAATGGAGGATAATACTAGAACAAGATCAATTCGGCGACTTGTTACCCTCCCAAGCGTGGTGCTGTTCGTTGATCAATCCAACCAAGGTTTCATGGCCATGCAATTCCACATTTTCTACGTGTACGAGGAGCAAGAGCAACTATTATTATTAGACGACACTACTACTAGCTCTTCCTTCACTGCTGTTTTTGCATCATTCTACGGTCTTATCCTCGGATTTCTGCAGCTTAAATATCAAGGAAAGGACATGACTGATCCATTTCAAACACATCCCAGAATCATGTTTGTCGCAGTGAGTACTTTGCTTGTTTACTGGTTACTGTATCGAATTAAGCAGAAATATTATTACAGGCGCGGCCATCTTTTTCATGGTTTAGTATTCTTTGGTTCCTTGTCAATGGCGTGTACTAGCTCGGTTTTGTTTCCTGACTTTGTTCGACCACTTGTGTATTTGCTACCAGCAGTTGAAATCTTGCATTGGATCTTTAAGAAATCAATGCAACAGATTGTTGAAATACAGTTTTGGAGAAGAAGAGTAAAACATTTTTTATACCATTTGAGGAGGAGGATGCACGATGTGTTTTACTTTTACCCCGTGGAACAAATATCTAGACTTCCTTTATAAATTCAGCTACCAAAATATGCACAATCATGAAGGAATCTAAAAATTATATAGTGAATCTTCACTATAACAATCTTATTTGTTTCGATATCTTTTATTTTATAGTGATCGACGGTTAAACATTTATATAATAATATTTGATGTTCAATAAGAATATTTGATAACAAAAATATCCAAATTCTTTTTTTCAATTTTTAATGTTACAAAATATAAGAAATCTATTTAAGTGGTATATAGTAAAGTTTCAAAATAAGTGGTATATTAATTTTAAAATATTTGGTCAAAACTCTTAAACATGTATATTTGTTATTTAGAGATTCTATTCTATAAAGATGGATGTTGTATTAACAAAAGAAAAAAGAAAGATTGATGTTAACTTTTAGCGTTGTTTCTGCCTGATATCCATATTGAGTTGTTCCATCTCCATGTCGCATTAAAACATATTCCTATATTGGTTTACATTTATTCAGAAAATGGAGCCAGAATTGCCTGCTCATCTGCTCTTTGCACACTCCCATTCCTGCTATACATGCTGTCCATTCGAGCTTATAACTGATCTCCTTATATCTGTATCCAGCTCTCCTGACGTCCATACGCATACCTATACTATTTTCAGCTTGCCCTCTAGTGGATTGAGTACATAGTACTAATACCACCACTTGAAGGTTGGGCCAAAAGAGTAGCATAGGTATACTATTGGTCCCTGTCTTTATGTACCTGGACTGTGTATCTCGACATGCTCTCAATTGGATTATTTCATTTGTGTATGAAGTGTAAACCTCCACCTGTTCATAATCTCCAGCTACTGCTGATGAAACCTGCCCAACATAAACAATGTGCAGATACTTGATCTTCCTTGCTTCTGTGTTTATGTATACCTGTGACTTCCCCTCAGTGGACTGAGTGCATGGAACTAATACCATCAGTTGAGGTTCCATCATAGGATATGACATAAACACAGTAACATCACCTGCAAAACAAAAAATAAGGTTAGAGTAAAACCAGCTCAGCAAAGCCTTTTCCCAAGGGATTAGACTATACTGATCCATATAATCATGAGTCTCCTTTGTTTCTTCCCTTTTATTTCTGAATTGCCTTAGTCCTAGTTGCATTTTCCCACGTAAATCTGAATCTATTGCCTTTGCCACATTACCTACCCCTTGATGTCCATTTCTCATTCTGGACATCCTTCCTTTTTTGTAACCAATACCCTTATGTGGCTTACTCCTAGAATATGATCTCTTTACTCCAATGTGCTGCATTACCTAATCCCGGTTGCCCAATTCTCTTATACATTCTGGGCAACTTCATCATCTGTCTGTGCTTCCTTGATCTTTCTATTGTGCAGTAGCATGCACAATTCATGCTCCAGGTTTGCTTTTTCCACAGCTTTCCCTTGGTTTTATCTTCCTGTGAAACTGACTTGTTTTACCTCCTTCTTCTTATATCCTCTTGTCTCATTCCATGAAGTTCTGGATCCTTAGTTGCCTGACTCCTTGTATCCATTAAGATCACACCCTTTCCTTCTTCTAAAACCATCCCAAACTGTCCAATTCTTTTAAACATTCTGGGCAGTTTTGTCCTATCTTTTTTTTGCTCCTGCATCTGTTTCTCCTACTTTACTTAATATCTCACTCCAACTCCCTAGTATACTTGTCCCATATTGCCCACTTCTCTTAAACATTCTGGGCAGTGTTGCATTGATTTTCCAGTCATACCAATCCTTCCTAGCTAGATACCACTCCTCGCCTTTAATAATTTGAGGTTCCCGCTCTGCACCTTTGTTACCATGTGTTGAGTTAGTGTATGAGTTGACTTAGGTGTGCTTGTCCTTCCTTCTATTTATGTCTTTACCTAGCTTTAAAGGACTCCCTGTGGAATGAGAGATCAACCCTAATACCACCACATAAGATTCTGTTAAAGCATAGGCCATAGACATAGTGAGATTATCTGCACAACAATACACAAAGTTAGTGAAAATACTGATCACCATACTCTCTTCCAAATGGATTTGAGTATAATAATTTAATTACTCTTGTACAAATAGTTATTATTGTTATAGGTAAAAAATATATATAATAAAGAGGTAAATACAACATAAAAATCAATTATGGGAAAACTTGATTTTTCTAATGAAAAACTTATAAAGAGGTCTGACGGTATTCATGCATCCTCTTTTATAGTTATACTTTAGGGGGTCATTTGGTGCATGGGATAAGGATTAAAGTGCCACGATCGGGAATTTCCACCTTCGGGATCGTGATGGCGCCTAACGTTCGAGAATTATTAAGCCAATCCTTATTCAATTCAGTAAATAACATCAAATAAGCATAAATGAAATAAAGCAAGTACGGAATATTATAAATGCTTTAACACTTGCTACAACTCGGATCTGGGTTACAATTCACGAACTTCTAGGATTTTACTACAAGTAAAAGTCTGAAAGAAATATAACTATTTGAACGAAAGTCATAGTAAAAAAACAGGGAAAAATAGATGGGGACTTCAAGGTCTGCGAACGCCAACAGATCTACCCTGAGTCTCCAAAGAACCAGTCCGAGCTGCTACACCTCTCGATCAGCTGGGACCAATGCCAAAATCTGCACAAGAAATGCAGAGTGTAGTATGAGTACAATGAACCACATGTACTCTGTTAGTGTCGAGTCTAACCTCGACGAAGTAGTGACGAGGCTAAGGCGGGTCAGTCACACTACAACTTGTACACAATATATATAATAAGGACATAAAAGGAGATACATAATGGAATAAAGCAGTAAATTGCAAGTAATAACTACAACTCCAGGAAGTAAGGCAGTAGCGTGCAGAATTTACCAATCCTTAAGTGCAAATGGAAATACCGTGAAGCTAACATAGCTCAGGGAAATATTAACAGGTAGGTTGTTGAAGCGCTCAATCCGATCCCATCGTATGTCACATAATCCACCCTTATTTCTTCATAACAACATAAACAACAATGAATATATCATACTATATAATAAGTGTGAAGGCCTAAAGTGAAAGTTAAAAGACCCAAATGACCCTATAAAACTAAGAGACTATAATACCCTTAAGAAAATTAATAAATTTCTTTTTTTATTTAATACATGTAGCTTACATTCGACAGCTTCCTCGTTGCTACAAATTATCGTAAGATTATGAAGAGTTGCATTAGATAATAAATGTAGGCTAATTCAATTAATAAACGTGTGAAAGGAAAGCTCAAGGAACGTCAACTAGGAATAACTAAATATGCCTTCAACATAAGGAAGAAAAACGTAAAAGCATTTCATAATAAATAACAAGTAATACTCCACAATAATCATTATAATAGTATTTTAAATAATGTGAGTTTAGAATAAATAAATAGCATGTCATCACAATTTTATCATTTATGTTGGTTACAAATATATGTCAATTTAATGTTATCGAGCTACAAACATCAATAATTTTAACTTTATGTCCTCAAGTGGTGGAACAACCTTAATGAATAAAAGGAACATATGCCGGGAATATCGGCTATAAGGAGTTATTAGGTGAAACGCACTTTATTACATTTTATACCTCATAAAATTTAAAAATAATTAATTTTTTTTTATCCAGTTACATTTTGATTGTTCATTTTTGTATATTCAAATGATGTCCAATCACTTTGACCCTCAGCAGACAAGTCACGATACAAAAGTTCATATTAATCTTCACATGACTTTATTTTTCAAGTACAATTATTTGGTCAGTACAGAATTGTTGACTACATGATTCGGCATACACGTGCAAGACACGTGCCGAGAAACTAGTATATATATATATATGTGTGTGTGTGTGTGTGTTGCGGCGTGCAACCCGATCCCACCATATCACAATTCATAATCATAGTTAACCCTTATTCCACCAAACAATCCACCCTTATTACACTTGTTGCGGCGTGCAACCCGTTCCCACCATACCGTATAGATTCACCCTTATTCCACCTCAACAAATCACCCTTATTTCACATGTTGCAGCATGCAATCCGATCACACCATATCAATATCAAGTACTCAATATGCACAGTAAAATTCACAATTCTGAAATAGATAGGAAATCTTGTACAACATGATAATCCGAATAAGCAATACTACACAGCGAGACCAATCTAGAATTTACAACTAGAAAGTACAAAAACCCAACTTGAGCAAATAGTGGGAGATCATGAAACTATGGAAAGAACTAATATCATTAACAGGAGGAAACAATGACTAACAAGTAGCAATTAGGCATGAGAACAGATTTAGAGCAGATTTAGAGCATATAACAACTAAGACAATGAAAGAGATAATATAATAAGAAGAACACGAAAACAGATAATTTGGCGGCGCATAAGCACTCGTCACCTCACATATACACCGCTCATAAAATTCACATAGCAAATAGTCCAACGGTTCCTAATTTTCTCAAGTCAAGGTTAGGCATAACACTTACTTCGCTCCAAAGACCACTCACTGCTAAATCACAGCTTTGCCTCTCAAACAAGGCTTCGAACCAATAGAATCTAGCAAATTACCAACCAAACAATTCAAATTAAGCTTTAGAAACTATCAACGATTGCAAAGAATTCAATTTAGGCTATTTTTAAAAAAGTTAATAAAAGTCAACCCCTGGCCCACTTGGCCCAATACCGAAGTTCTGACCCAAACCCGATTACCTATTCACCCCCGAGCTCGATTATGTAATTTATTTTGGAATCCGACCTCAATTTGAGGTCTAAATCCCCAATTTACCAAATTCCTAATTTCTACCCAACTCCACCATGAAAACTCTAGATTTTAGGTTGAAAGCTTGTGAAATGTAATGAAAGATTGAAAGGAACTAGGTTAGAATCACTTACCAATGATTTGGGGAAGAAAGAGTCTTGGAATTAATCGCCTCTAAGGTTTTAGGTTTCGAAAATTTGAAAAATGAACCAAAAATCTCGTCTAAGTCATATTTGATCAGTTGAAGATGTCGCATTTGCGACCTAGGGTTCGCAAATGAGAAGATCATTGCACCCCTGCTTTCTTCCCAAATGCAAAGAATAGTTCGCAAATGCGAACTCTGATCTATCCGCAAATGCGACCTATTGATCCTGCCTACCCAGCTCCAACTTCGCAAATGCGTACTTTGGCCTCCCCAGCTACTCTTCGTAAATGCGATGAGTAGATCACAAATGCGAACCCAGCAGTGGCCGCAAATGCGATGATTGACCTCGCAACTGCGAGATCTGAGGCTTGCAACAAAAACTGAAGCACACCAGCAATGTTCTACGTCTAGTTCACACTGTAGCCTATCCAAAACTCGCCCGAGCCCTCAAGGCTCTAAACCAACTATGGAAGCAAGTCTAAAAACATCATACGAACTTGCTCGTGCGATCAAATCGCCAAAAGAACACCTCGAACTATGAATTGAACACCAAATCGAATGAAATTTTCAAAAAAAACTTTGAAACTTCAATTTTCACAACCGGATGTCTGAATCACGTCAAACCAACTTCGTTACTCACCAAATTTGATAGATAAGTCATAAATATAGTATTGGCCTATACCGGACTCCGGAACAAAAATACGGACCCGATATCCAAAAGTCAAACATTGGTCAACCATTTCAAATTCATTAAGCCTTAAATTTTCAAATTTCTATAAAATGCGATAACTCGGGCTAGGGACTTTCGAATTTGATTCCCTGCATACGCCCAAGTCCCAAATCACAATACGGACCTACTGGGACCTTCAAAATACGAATCTGGGTCTGTTTGCTCAAAACATTGACCGAAGCCAACTCAAGTGGATTTTAAGGTAAAATTTCATATTTTTCTGAGTTTTTCACATAAAAGCTCTCCGGAAAAACGCGCGGACTACGCAATCAAATCGAGGAAGGCTAAAACAAGGTTTTTAAGGCTTCATATCACAGAATTAGGTTTTAAAACATAAGATGACCTATTGGGTCATCACATTCTCCACCTCTAAAACAACCGTTCGTCCTCGAACGGACATAGAAAAGTACCTAAACTGGTGAAAAGGTGGGGATATCTACTTCGCATGTCCGACTTGGACTCCCAAGTAGCTGTCTTGATGGGTTGACCTCTCCACTGCACTCGGATTGAAGGATAACTCTTCGACCTTAACTGACGAACCTGCTGGGCTAGAATAGCCACTGACTCCTCCTTGTAAGTTAAATCCTTGTCCAACTGGACATAGATAAAATCTAACACATGAGACGGATGATACTTCCGAAGCATGAACACATGGAACACCGGATGAACTGCTGATAACCCCGACGGCGACGCAAGCTTGTAAGCCACCTATCCCACTCTCTCTAGAATCTCAAATGGCCCGATATACCTAGGGCTCAACTTGCCCTTCTTTCCGAATCTCATTGCACTCTTTATGGGTGATACCCGGAGTAACACTCTCTTCCCGAGAGGGTTGAGTGTAGTAACT
Organism: Nicotiana rustica; assembly: GCA_005239535.1. Classification (NCBI taxonomy): domain Eukaryota; kingdom Viridiplantae; phylum Streptophyta; class Magnoliopsida; order Solanales; family Solanaceae; genus Nicotiana; species Nicotiana rustica. Next base: position 10,601 of record MDKG01861278.1, read on the forward strand.
ATTTTGATGACCACATTGAATTGCATTTCATTGTCGATTCGTAGCTTCCAAGTTCCACCCAATAAAAAAGACAACTTATTTATCTCTTTGGGCCGACTAATTACATAACGCCAGTTAAATGACGTAATAACCAAAAAATCTGACATCATATATGTAAAACTTTCTTTTGGAAGTTGAAAAACGAATTGTTTCTCGTTATTTAATGGAAACAAACACTATATTCAAAGTTAACTTCAAAATATAGTTGATAGCCAAAAATAGATCACATAGCCTTATGGTCAAAGCATCTATCCTTTTAACATATCAATGCATCAATAACCTAGATAAATTCTTTGATCAAGAATCAAATGCAAATATTTTTCGTTGAATGCACTCGAAAACTCGAGTAATGGTGAATAATCTCAATGTAAATGATTAGAAGAACGTGGTCATAAAGAGGAGTCTGGTAAAGCAAGATTATGACATACATTAGGGTGTGTGAAAAAAGTTTCTCATGAAAAATAGAAAAAAGGGAAAACTTACTTATAAGGAGTTGGATACTCTTAATGGTATGAGAGCTTTCGGAAAAAATCTGCGGCCTTAGCCCAAAACGGACAATGTCACACGCAGTTATAATCGAACAACTGGTACCAGAGCTAATGATTTGATAAAACGGGTATAAAGATGATAGAGTGTGGCGCTGGACCCAAGTTTAGTACTTTTTCCCGTTTACATATAAGTACAACAAATGCATGTATAACAATATCTAGTTTAATTTTAGCATTTAACAAAATGTCACACCAACCAAATAATAATTTCCCATACGTGGAGATCAAACTGTAGAATTAAATCTTCTGCTATTACTACTACTACCATTACCAATACCAATCTTTTGCTTTTATTTAATACAACGATAAAACATTATTTTTGAAAATTAATTAACGCTCTACTAATTTGAGCAATAAGAGTGAATTTGGAGTATTCAATACTATCTTAGGCACATTTAAGCTGTATGAGTATTCTGTACAGTGTTGATTAAACATCAATTGGAATCTTGAACTGGCACTTCATTTATGGAGAAAAATAAATAATCAGCAACACAAATCAGCTATCAGACATACATGATAAATGCACTTTGTTAAAATAACTACCTCATCTCGGAGACCAATACTGTTCTGAAAAATGAACTCAGTTGATCTTCTATGCAACATTGCAGATGCATATAACGCACGAAATGGACTCCTGAGAGAATATGCATGTTCTAATCTGAATCAGTAAGCAGTAACAGTGTAAGCTCAGCTCACTCTCATTCAGTCACAGGCACAGTTCATCTATAAATACACAACAACCAACGAAGAGGAGTATCGTAAAATATTCCATTAGCTCGATCTTTCTTCTCTCTTCACTTTCTTCTTTCCTCTCTACTTCTCTTCTTTTCTGTCTTTTTCTTTTCTTCTCAAAGTAATCCTGTAACTTGGGAAAGATCATTGAGATACACATCACCATACCGTAGTTTTATTTCAGTTTATTTCCCTGGAATATCAATGGACTACTCCTTGTCTTGCATCGTTCTGCAAACTTGAGATCATTACAGAAAATATTTTGAATATCT
>ML456738.1:2783-19893 GCA_005239535.1 Nicotiana rustica
ATGGAAGGTTGAGAAGGAGTTTTGGAAAATATTTTTCCTTCTCTTAATAGGGAAAATATTTTCCTCCGATTGGAGAAAAATATTTTTCAAACATTTAGGCCAATCATACATGAGATAATTAGAAAACATCATACCAAACACACCCCCTCTCTCTCTCTCTCTTTTATTTCTCTTTTTTCGGAAGGTGGTGCAAAGAACGTCTCAAGTAAAATCCTATCAGATTGTAAAGTTATGTTAGATGGTGTAGAGGACATGTGAAGCTTGTCTTCCCCACAAAGGCACGTTTGTCGATAAGTTTCTCAACCACTCGGCTTCATGCCCTGCCGACGCAAGAGCAATGAATTCAGACTCCATAGTAGATCGTGCTATACAAGCTTGTTTTGCAGACTTTCATGAAATAGCACTTGCACCCGAAGTAAACACATAGTCACTAGTGGAGCTAACTTCATCATTATCAATAACCTAGTTTGCATCACAAAATCCTTCTAAAACAACAGAAAATTTATGAAAATGCAAACACCAATGCATAATACCTCTCAAATACCTTAGCAAATGATGAAGAGCATTTCAGTGTTCACTATTAAGGTTGTAAGTATATCTATTCAATCTACTAACAACATAAGCAATATCAGGTCGTGTATAATTCATGAGAAATATTACACTACCAATTATCCTAGCATACTCAGTTTGAGAAATACTAGATTCCTTATTCTTTTTCAAGTGTATGCTAGGATCATAAAGAGTGAGTCCTCACAGGTGCTACATCAAAACAATTAAACCTTTTCAATATTTTTTTAATATAATGATACTGAGAAAATGAAAAACCATTAGAAGTTCTTTTGACTTTAACCCCTAAAATCACATCTGTTTCTCCAAGATCTTTCATTTCAAATTTAGAAGACAAAAAATTCTTAGTCTCATTAGCAACATTCACATTAAGGCCAAAGATTAACATTCATCCACATACAAACATATAATAACACAATCTGATCCTATCATCTTGGAAGAAACATAAAGTATCAGATGCATTAACAACAAAACCATTACTCATTAATGTGCTATTAAACTTTTTGTACCATTGCTTAGATGCCTGCATTAGACCATACAGTGACTTTCTCAATTTGCATACTTTATTCGCCTTTCGTTGGATCACAAATCCCTCAGGTTGAGACATATAGATCTCTTCTTCTAAATCACCATTTAGGAAAGCCGTTTTAACATCCATTTGATGTATCACTAAATTATGAATAGCGGCTAAATCAAAAAGAGTTATAATAGTCGCTATCTTAGTCACATGAAAATAAGTGTCAAAGTAATCAATGTCTTTCTTTTGGTTAAAACCCTAATAACAATTCTAGCCTTATATTTCTCAATCGTACCATCAGGTCTCAATTTATTATTAAATATCCACTTGCTATTGGGTTTACAACCTTTAGGTAAATCAGACAAGCATCTATTGACCTTATTGCTTCCTTGTATGTCTTAGGGTCTTCTTCTATTAAATAGATTGACACTAATCCATCACTCAAAACATCAAGATCAACATTTTAGTCAATAAAATAATAATAAAGCCAGGACCAAAGCTAGCTTCAATTATACGCCTCTTACTTCTTCTAAGTTTATTTTCATGCTCATTAGCAGTACCACTAGAAGAAGGCACAGTATGAGAATTAACAGACATAGATGTAGAAGCATTATTAGGCACATCACTAGGCACATTATTTTTCAATGGAAAAACATGCTCAAAAAATTCTGCATCTCTAGATTCATAAATAGAATTATCATTCAAAGACATAAATTTATATGCATTACTATTTTGAGCATAACTAATGAAAATAGCATAAAAATTCTGGGGTCCAACAATTACTTGTTTAAAATCGGGTAGATCAATCTTAGCCAAACACCCCCACACTTTCAGAATTTTCAAGTGAGGAGCAAACCCTTTCCATAACTCATACGAGGTTTTATCTAAATTCTTATGAGGGACTTTATTAAGAACATAACATGCAGATAAAACAGCTTTCCCCCACATATTATCAGATAAACCCGAACTCAAAAGAATATAATTCATCATTTCCTTAAGGGTTCTATTTTTTCGTTCGGCTATACCATTTTGTTGGGGAGTATAGGGAGCACTAACCTCATGTTTTATACCCTTTTTCTCATAAAAGGCTTCTAAAGTATTAATACTATATTCACCACTCCTGTCAGACCTAAGCCTCTGGATTTTTCTATCTAATTGATTTTCTACTTCTGCCTTGTATTTTCAAAAACATACTTTCAGCCTCATCTTTTGACTTAAGAAGATATACCTTAGTGTATCTAGAAAATTCATCTACAAAGGTGATGTAGTATTTCTTTCCACCTTTACTAACATTGTTCTTGAAATCTGCTAAGTCTGAATGTACTAGTTCAAGCAATTCTGTTTTTCTACTAGTTACATTCTTAAAAGGTTTTTTGGTATGCTTTGCTTCTAACAAACATGAAACTTAGAAAAATTATCAACATTAACTGCAGGAATTAATTCCATTTTGTAAGTCTTTTAATAGAAGCAATATTAACATGACCTAATCTACCATGTCACAAATCAATAGACTCAGCAATATAAGCAGAATTGAAAGTACTAGCATTATTAGTAATGTCTTGAGAGATGTTCAGTACATATAAACCCCCACTAAGATAACCCTTCCCAACAAAGTCTCCCCCACGATAAATAACAACTTTATTAGAAAAAATAAGTTTAAGACCTGCTTTGTTGAGAAGCGCACCAGAAACTAAGTTTCTATAAAGGGAGGGTACATACAAAACATTGTTCAAGGCTAAGGTTTTTCCAGAAGTTAACTTAAGGAGAATTTTTCCTTTACCCATAACTCCAGTTGTAGTGGAGTTACCCATTTAGACACACTCGCCATCAGCAGATTACTCAAAGTCGTGAAACATCTCCTTGTTGGCGCAAAGGTTCATTGAAGATCTTGTGTCTAGTATCCAGTCAGTCTTGTTAGCCACCAGGTTTGCCTCAAGGACACCAAATATGCACTCAAACACGCCATCTATATCTTCCCCATTGGAGCACAATGAACGTCTAGACCTCTCTCATCAAAGCAAAAATATTTTCACAATTTTTGCTAAGGAAATCAATGGCGCACTTCCCACCTTTTTCACCAGAGATTCCCTTCCACCCTCCAACCTTTGTGTCACCGCCATTGATTCCCAACCAAGATCCACAAACTTGGATAGAACATGGATTAAAAGGCCATGCAGTGTTCTTCCTGATGATCATCAATGGTCAAGAAGTATGGATTGTTCTACAGAATCCGAACTTCTTAGCACAATTGATCTCGGAGGGAATGGCCCTAGCAATGGGGAATTACATAAATCATATGTGGCTAGCCAATGTTCTAGATCCATTAGCCCCAACTCTAGCTCCTTCCCTATTCCACAACATGCAAGCACACTGGAACCTCACGCATCACTTTAATCCCCTCAATAACATGGAGTTACTATATCAACTCACATTCTTCACTTCGGTCAATCAAGTGACGGACCACCATATTTTTTACCCATGGCAACCAATCCCACAACACAGTTCGATCCCATTGGACATCCACAACCAGCAACACCCTCCCAACGAGCAAGAACAAGAGGACCAAGAGATACTAGAAGAGATGGTAGAGGAAATAACCATTCCACGGGTCAGGGGATTGTTCACCGATACTTCAAGCATCACAGAAGCATCTCTCATGTTATTCCAAGAGATGGAGGACAGGAAGTACATACTCAAGTGTCCAGTAGCCCTTTAAAAATTCTCCATCGACATTCGCCCTCCAATCCTAGAAGCAACAGGGAACTTTGCAGTAGTATTGAGCCCATCTCTGAGAAAATTCACTCATCGGTACTAGGGAACAATAATCTCAACAACAATCATATCCTAATGAATAGATCAATGAGTCTTGTAGTTTGGAACATTCGAGGTGCGAACAATGATGACTTTAAAAGAAATTTTAGGGAATTGCTTAACACTCATAACACTGCCATGGTTGCATTATTGGAAACCAAAATGTCGGATCATACCTCTCTCCGTGATGAGTTTCATTTTCTGATATGCTGGGGGTTCCATACGTAAGTCCTGTTGGAGGTATAGTTATCCTTTGGTTTGGAAATTTAGTTACTCTGAATCTCGTAAGCAGATCCCACCAAGAAATGCATACAGTGCTCCAGGTATCTCCTATCCAACCCCCTAGTCTTATTAGTATTTTATATGCTAGTACCTCTTTTAATCTGCATAGTAATCTTTAGAACACCATAGCTGATACTTATCAAGGCCCTTGGCTAGTAGGAGGGGATTTCAATGAAATTTTCTCCCAAAATGAAAAATGGGGTGGTAGACCTATTAATACTCAACGCTCCTCACGCTTTTGGTCATGTGTATATTATTGCAATTTAATAGACCTAGGTTTTAAATGCGCAAAATATACCAGGACTAACAATAGAATAAACTCCAATGGTTTAATCCTAGAACGACTAGACAGATGTCTTGCCAACACCATGTGGATCAGCCAATGTCCTGATGCCTCTATCACCCATTTACCTCGAACTCACTCAGATCATACCCCTATACTTATCCAATTCAAAAGGTCTAGCACTCCCCTTAGTAGGAAACTCTTTAGGCTTGAAACCTTTTGGTGCTATCACAATGAATTTGACACCATTGTCAAAGACCCTTGGCATGAGAGACAACATTTTGAAGCCACTGATTATTTCCAACACAAGGTTATGCACTGGGCACATGCCACCTTTGGCAATACTAATAGAAAAAAATAGAATCCTTGCGAGACTCCAAGGTATCAAATCCTCCCCAAATTCTCCCACTAGCCAATTTCTACACCTTTTAGAAGATAATTTTATATCCGATTATAACAACATCTTGAAAATAGAGGAAGATTATTATAAAATTCGTTCCCGTTTAAATTGGCTCAATGATGGGGACGCAAATACAAAATTCTTTCACTTAAGTGGTGTAAATCGTAGAAGAAAGAATAATATTTCCTTTTTCAAAGATAGTGATGGTAATTGGATCAATGATCCAGTACAAATTCTTAATCACACCGCTCAATATTTCCAAAATCTTTTCAAACTTACCATATAAAAACATCCCTGAAAAATATCTGTAATCCTCAAACTAGCTTGGAAAACTTAGATCTCTCCAAACTGAACTGTCCACTAAAAGATTTTGAAGTTTCCCGTGCTATATTTTTCTTTAAAGCTTTAAGGCCCCGGGTCATGATGGTATCCATCCCTTTTTTTTACCATAAATATTGGCATATTGTTAGAAATTTCGTCTTAACTTTTTTTCATAATATCTTCAAGAATCTCTCAATTCCTGAAGCTCTTAACTCTACCTATATCTATCTCATTCCAAAATTTCACAATGCGAATAATCTCAATAACTTTCGTCCCATAGGTCTTTGAAACATTATTTAGAAGATTATTACTAAAATATTGTCAACAGAATCAATCCCTACCTTGACAAACTGATTGGCCCTTGCCACTAGTTTTCTCAAAGGTAGAAGAACTAGTGACAAAGCCATTATTATTCAAGAGACTATTAACCATTTCGAAAAAATTAAAGGTCGCCAAGGGAAGGTCCTACTAAAAATTGACCTAGAAAAGTCTTTCGATAGACTTGAATGGTCTTTTATTTACCGTGCCTTACTCTTCTTTAAATTCCCCCCCACGAATCACTAAGATTATTATGAGTTGCATCAATACATCTAGAATTTCTATCCTGGTTAACGGGTCCAAAATAAATTTTTTCCATCCATCAAGAGGTATACGACAAGGCTACCCAATGTCACCATACCTTTTTATTCTTTATATGGAATTACTATCCAAATACATTGACCAATAGGTTAATATTGGACTCTGGGATCCAATCAAGCTCAACCCTACTCGTCCATCTCTCTCACATCTATTCTATGCAGATGACTTAACTATTTCAGTTATTGCCAACTTAAATTCAATCCATACAATAAAGCATAGCCTTCATTTCTTCTCTTAAATTTCTGGTAAAAAAATCAACAACACCAAATCATAAATCATATTCTCTCGTAACTGTGACACTCAAACCAAAACTCACCTTGCCAATATTCTTAACATTAGAATCAGTGATAGTTTTGGTAAATACTTGGGATTCCCTATTCTCACATGTAAGGGTAAGGCCTCTGACTTACGCTACATCATTGACAACATGAACTTTAAGCTTGCCAGTTGGAAAACGAAATTTCTCTCAATCGCAGGGAGAACAACCTAGCTAGATCAACTTTGAACGTTATCCCAAACCATGCAATGAAATATCTCCTAATCCCCTCCTCCACACTCAAGCAAATTGAAAAAATCCAAAGAGATTTTATCTGGGGCACTATCACTCTGAAAAAGAAAATTCACTACATCAAATGGTCCACTGTCACTCAGCCTAAGCATGCTAGGGGCATGGGAATTAAAAAAGCAGCTGAAAAAACATAGTCTCACTTGCCAGTCTTTCTTAGAAACTCTTCACCAACCCAAGTTCTATATGGGCCCAAACACTAATTAGCAAATACAACTATAAGAGAAACCCCGCCTCTCACTCTTTCATTTGGAATAATATTCTGAGAGGTTGGAAAATCTACAGTAAGGGTCTTGAATGGATAATTGGTCCAGAGAACATTAGTTGCTAGTTCTCCGCATGGATGCCTGGTCTCCCACCCTTAAATAAGAGTATTTAAGGGCCACTGAACCAATCTGATCAAACTCTCAAAGTCAAGGGTCTTTGAATTTCTGACAATTGGGACCTCTCCAAACTGTCATTTATTCTTCCTACTGATATAAGGAACAATATTTTTTCATTAACTACGCCACCATCAACAACACTAAAGACATCCCTACTTGGGCCCATACCTCAAATGGTATTGTAACAGCCCAGCCCGTTAGTGATATTGTCCGTTCTGGGCTTAGGCCCTCGCGAATTTAAAATACGTCACTAGAGTCTAAGTCTTGTTAACTTATATACCTAACATCCCTCTTGTGTTTTGTCGATGTGGGACTCTGTCTAAAGTCTGGGGTGTTACATACACCCCCTCTTATAGACTCAGCGTCCTCGCTGAGGTTTTCCCCACCGCATGGGATTCGCCTAAACTCAGCACTGAGGTTTGCCCTGCCTAACCGAGATTTGACTAAATTCAGTTGAACTCTGATCCACCATCGGCAAGGTTGACACAAGAGTGACTCTGGTACCATCTGTAATAACCCAACCCTCTAGTAATATTGTCTGTTCTGGGACTAGGCCCTCACGGGTTTAAAACGCGTCACTAAGGTCTAAGGCTTGTTAACTTATATACCTAACATCCCTCTTGTGTTTTACCGATGTGGGACTCTGTCTAAAGTCTGGGGTGTTACAGGTATATTTTCCACGAGTTGTACCTATAAGCTTCTCTCCGCGCCAACACATACTATACCTTCTTTGGCAATGCTCCCATAGCCGGCGTCCTACAAAAAAATATCTCCATCAAATTGGTCTTAACATTGACATTACTTGCTCTATATGCAAAGGGACAGAGGAGACAATTACCCACGTTTTCTTCAAATGCCCTATAGCCATGAAATTTTGGAGCGATGCGCACCTAAATTTCCTTCCCTTTAATCAAAATTCTGAGAATTGGCTCACCAAATTAAAAGACACTAACATAGCGTTGGATCATTTGGGTAACCCATGGGAAGAGTTCTTTTCATTTGCTATTTGGCATCGTTGGCTCAATAGAAATAACAGCTCATTTAACAATCTATGCAGCCAACTACCGCTAGATATGGTTATCATGCGCTGCAAAGAATTCAAATATTGTACAAATTCCCCTAGCTACACCCCTCCTACTACAATCATCTCAATAAAATGGCTCCCGCCCAAAAAAATTTCCCATAAGCTCAACATTGATGGTGCCTTCAAGGGTAAATATAAGAAAGGGGCATTAGCGGAATCTTTAGAAATAATCATGGGGAATGGATTTTGGGGTTTTGCACCTCAGTTGTTGCCTATACCCCTGCTTACATGGAGCTACTAGCTCTCAAGATTGGACTACAATTAGCCTGTGAAAGAAACTTTTAAATTTAGAAATTGAAATTGATATTATGGATATCATTCGCCTACTTGATGGAGATACTTGTTCGATGTATTCTAACTTGGTTACTGAGTGCAGGTCACTACTGAAGAAACTGGAGAATCCGTTGATCCGACATAACTTCAGGGAAGAAAACAAGGTTGCTCACTTTTGGCCACCCAGGGATCCAAGCAAGCAAACAATAGTCTTCTGTCTCTTTTGGGACAATCGCCAGATGCCTTTTTGAAAATAGTCCACGACGACAAGATTGGCTCTACTATACCTAGGCTTGTATCTACTATTGTATTTACTAACTTAGTTGAACTTGAGAACCCTTTTGTAACTTGCAATCCAAATATAAACAGCACGGTGGATGTATCTACTAATGAGCCCAATAGAACTCTAGCTTTCTGTAATAAAATTAATTAATGAATAAAAATTTCGTATTTCTATCAAAAAAGATAGTCTTTACCAATCATTTATTAAGTAACCACTCTTGAAGAGGACAAAATAGTTGTAGTATCTTATTTTCTCCATTTCAATTTATGTGAACCTATCTGATTGACACGAAGTTTTAAAAAAAAAAGAACTTTTAAATTTATAATGTAAAATGAGGCACAATATTATGTGTAAGCTATAAATATTGCATAAAGATAAATTATTTTCAAATATGAAAAAAAGTTGTTCTTTTTAAATTGAAACGAAGGGATTAGTACTAATCAAACTAAGAGCTCGTTTGGACATAAGAAATTTTTTCTTTTTTAAAAAAAATTATTTTTTTTTCGAAATCAGCGTTTGTTCATAAATTTTTCAATTTTCACTTGAAGATGCATTTTGGAAATTTTCGAAAATTTAAAAAACTCCAAAAAGTCGTTTTTCAAAATTTTCACTCAAATCACTCACTAAATATCAGAAACAACCCAAAATTATATTCATGTCCAAATACAACTCGCCCGTTTGGACATAAAATTTGATGGAAGATTTTTTCAAAAAAAATTCACTTTTTTCTAAATTAGCATTTGTTCATAAAATTTTAAATATTTACTTGAAGATGCATTTTGAAAATTTTCGAAGATTTGAAAAACTGCAAAAAGCTATTTTTCAAAATTTTCACTCCCAAAACTTCAAAAATAACTCAAACTGAAATTTATGTCCAAACAGAACTCTAAATTTCAAATACCATTTTTTTTTACCATTTTTTCGAATTTTACACTTCTTATGTCCAAACGCCTACTAAGTTTTAAATATTATTTTCACTTAAAAATATTTATCACCATGTTTTGAAATTTCACAATTCTTATGTCCAAACTCCCACTAAATGATGTCTTAAATGTTGTTGCTAGATTGTTTCCCCTCATAAATGTATCGACAATACAGTTGAGTCATAATTTTTTCAAAACTGGTCGTTTTATAGTGTTCCAAAACACGCAGCCCACATCATTCTAAAACGGTGTGGAAATATTACCCCGAAAGAAACTGGTTCACAAAACTACAAACAAAACACTTGAAATGCCACGTGATATTTGGTAGGCAATACTTAATGCTAACAAAATTAATGGAGAAAGGACAGATGCTGCATGTGGAAGAGTTCCTTAATAAAAACTGATGGAATTGGGGGAAAGAAGAGAGTTGTGTTTGAGTAAATTTGAAGAAATGGATAGAGTCGAAGAAATGTTGGGTGAAGTGAGAACAACATTCAGGGGAGGAAGAACAAGAGGGGTTGAATGGAGGAAAGCACAGCTTCAAGCCCTTCTCAAACTCCTTGCTGAAAATGAAGATAAAATCTTTGAAGCACTTAGACAGGATCTTGGAAAGCACCCTGTTGAAGCTTACCGTGATGAAGTCAGTACCTACTTTCTCTCTCTCTCTCTCTCTCTCTCTTTTTTTTCCCCAAAAATAAAAAATCTCTTCAACTGATTTATGCACCTGGTGCTTCTGTTTCGTACTGTTAATGTTTACGAGCTCAATTTCATATTATTACGAGTGCAAATTTTGCTTCTGTAATATACCAGCTCAAAGTAAGTTGATATCTGTTTGTGTTAAGCTAAAACGATCTTTAACATGGTGTAATATTATCTGTTTTGGGTCCAGCTCAGACGGCTTCCTAGAAAAAGGCCTCACGCCGTTAAAAATATACAACTCTTAGTAAGTAGATCATTTTTCTTTTCTACTTTCTATGTAGGACTTTGTTTACACACACCCAACAGTATGATTAGTTGTTTCCTGAAATGGAAGGTTGGATAATTTGGATGTGATATGTTGATGCTAAAAATCCAACAATTACGAATAACAAGGCACTAGCAGCTTAAATAGAAAGTTAATCGTTAAAAAAAAGATTAAAAAAATGTAGAGAATGAAAGCTGTAAAGAACTTGGTGATGATATGATACCGGAAGCACTGATTCAAGTGGTAGGAAAAGCTGAGCTAAGAGCGGAAGTGTAACGAAGCGGTAGAGCTCACTAGAGTGTAGTTGGTCGAGAATTTGATGATCCCCTTTATTAGAGGACCTCCAATAGGTAGCTAGGGTTGAAAACGATTCCTCATTTTGTAGCCTCTTGATTTGTGGGAGATGGTTGCACGAATCTTGGAATCCGAAGAGAATCGTAGAGCAGTAACGGTTGTTTTGGATTTAATCCGAAGTGGGGATGTGGAGCAGGCAGGTATAATTGGGTGGGACGGGCCTGATAAGTGTTAGGCACGCTGGTCAGGCATCTCGGGACTTTGTTGTGTCTTCTGAATTCTGATTTGCACACGCTGAGCTAGTTGATCCTACCTCAGGAGTAGGACCAAAATTAACCACTACACAGTTAGTGATCAACCTATCATGCCAGAGAAATGGCATATACACTTGAAATTCATATTATCAAAGAGTTTTAGACAATAAAATTTGGTGTATTTAATTAGTGATTCATCATATGACCAGAGTTTGATTTTCTACTCATTTCAGGTTGGGGTGGTGAAAAAATCAGCTACCAATGCTTTCCGCTGTGTTGAGAAGTGGATGGCCCCTCAAAAGGTTCGTAATTCTGCCCTCTCCCCCCCTGTGAAATAAATAAAATTATCCTTAACTGTTAAAGCAATCTTCGGCAAACATCTTCGATGTCATATCCTTAATAATAGGTTGTGGATGTTGGTTGTAACAACTTCTCTTCCTTTCTGTCTTGAATAAGTATGTTAGCTACTGTAGAAACAGGTATTGTCATATTTTACAACGGTCCTTGTTTAGATTACTATTGATGTTAGAAACAGTTTACAGAGACAAACAGACCCGGAATTTTTCTGAAAATGACTTCGAGGAAACAGATCTAGAATTGAATTGTTCTGTTACTAATTAGTCTGTTAAGTAGTAGCAACAGGAGTTGCATTACATCTGCCAAAAAAGTGTTTCAACAACAAACAATCTGCAGTTTCAAATGAATTGCTCAAAACCAATCTATCCAGAAGTAACGATGAAGTAAACCTTGTGATACTATGACCTTATTGAGACATCAAAATGAGGTTACTGCAGTATGCTATTACTCTTTGTGCGTGAAAGTGTGGTAAATATCTCTTATGTTTACTTGCTTCTTGGTCATCTAACCAGCAAGTGAAAGTTAAAAGGTTCTTTTATTCATGTCTATTAGTCATTTGGCAGCTATTTGTATTATCTATAATTTATAAACTAAGGTGTTGAGCAGCTACTGATGATACTATATTAGCAGGGCCGGCTACCATTAGTTTTCTTTCCTGCAAGAGGGGCAGTAGTATCAGAGCCACTTGGAGTAGTACTCATATTTGCATCCTGGAATTTTCCCATCTGTGAGTAAAATCTTTTTGACTACTACTGTAACTGTCCCATCTCTTCTTTTGCTTGTTGCGGAGAAATATTGGCCATTGTAGAATCAAACTAATTCCTTTAACTCGGTATCAATATGAGTAATTCAGGAGCAAAAGTAGTATCGAATTTATAATATTCCATTATTCGATTGACATCTGCTAGGTTCTCTTAGCTGGTTGTCCACAACTGTTGCTTTGTGTTTTATTAGTTTGCTATTTCATCTGCAGCCCTAGCTTTAGACCCAGTGATTGGAGCAATTTCGGCTGGAAACACAGTTGTCCTCAAACCTTCAGAGTTAGCACCAACATGCTCCTCTTTTCTAGCCAATACAATTCCTCTTTACTTGGATCCAGAAGCTATTAAAGTTGTCGAAGGTGGAAAAGACATATCAGAACAGCTATTGCAGCTAAAATGGGATAAAATATTTTTTACAGGTATGTATAGCTTAGTCATTTTTTTTTTCTTGTAATCTTTCTCATGTTTGGAAGGAGCATTTTGCAGAAGGACATTGAGCAATTATGCTTTATGGATAATTTAAGAAGTGACCTAGAAATCTAGAACAAAGAGTTGTTAGTTATGAACAGCCCCTTTGTGTTGATGATGTAATTGCGGCCTCCTGTTTTGCAGGTAGTCCACAAGTTGCGCGCCTCATAATGTCAGCAGCTGCGAAGCACTTAACACCTGTAACTCTAGAACTGGGTGGAAAATGTCCGACCATCCTTGACACACTATCAAATTCCTCTGATTTACAGGTTTCCAATGGTTAAATATCCTCTAATGCAATAATGATTACTTCATATTTCATCTAACAAGAAAGTTAAGCTATAAACGTTAAGGGTCAAGGCATCTCCCATAAGGAACAACTTTATTTGTTGCAAATTAAAGGAAATTGAAATTGAATATTTTTGTCCTAGGTCGTTGCACCAAAGTTTTGGGTGGCGTTATAGAGGGGAGTAGAGTTGAGGGCAGTAGAGTATCCAATTAGTTCAGGCTGTATTCATGTTTTGCTTACAGTATAATGTTGGTTTTAAGGTGGCTGTCAAAAGGATAGCGGGTGGCAAGTGGGGACCATGCAATGGACAAGCATGCATAGGAATCGATTATGTGCTCGTGGGAACACAATTTGCTCCAGTTCTGGTATTGATGGCAGCATGAGCTGTTATATTTATTTTCCCCCCCTTTCTTTCTTATTAAAAGATTTACTTCTATTGTCATTTTGAGGCAGATAGTTTAGCCACCTATTTATTGTTGTAGTTTCTGGTATTCCAGATCGAACTATTGAAGAAGTTCATCAAGAGATTTTATGGTGAAAACCTGAAAACTTTGGAAAATCTCGCCAGAATCGTGAACAAGCACCATTTTGAAAGAGTTCACAACCTTCTGAAAGATCCGAATGTTGCAGCAACCGTTGTTTATGGAGGCTCAGTTGATGAGGAAAATATGTAATCCTCTGTATCCTCTTATAATATTGCTTACACACCGTGTTCCTCGTTTTATTTGATGAATTTTTCAGGGTTATTGAGCCAACGATCTTGTTGAATCCACCCTTGGATGCTGAGATCATGACTGAAGAAATATTTGGCCCATTGCTTCCGATCATCACAGTAAGGCCAAACTGGTTCTCAAACATTATCATTGATGTTTTACACTTACAAAATGTTATTTTTGCTTCCAAATCTATCTATTATTAAAAGGAAGGTAGTCGTCCATGAAATTTTGCCACGTGTCGCATCAAGAAACTGCCATGTCATAACTGTAGAACTAAATTGGTTAGTTTGTTATAGTTAGTTATTTTTTAAATTTGAATTTAAAATATTAAAATATCTATATGGTAGTTAATTTAATTATGTGGATAAATTTTGAATTGAGTTACCCCCCCACCCCCACCCCATGTTACTGTATAGAATCTTTGAGGAAAAATTGCTCTTTTAGAAGATAACCATTCACTATTTCTTTAGTTCTATCTTCTCTAATCTGAAAAGCAAAGCCCAAAACAATCTGTTTTATGTTGTTTAAACTTGCAAACGCTTTGTACTTGCAATCAACAAAGATTGGAAGGAAAAAGGATTTCTACATGGAAAGAACAATTGTTCGTAAAAGAGGAAGATTATTTCTACTGCATTTGAAATGATATCACCAAAATAGATGATTCCTCAATGGTAAGTCGTTATAATCCTTGGTTTATGGGTGATCTTTTGTTATTAACAATGTGATGTCATGTGGTTAATTGTGATATAATCAATAGTACATGCTGTCAATTGATTATACCTTTTCAGTTTTTGTTATTGTTTTAAACTGGGCAGAATACATCGACAGACCATTAAACTTGTCCTCGCTTTTCACTTTGACACTCCATCTTAAGTCCGTTCCATTTGAACACTCCAACCACACCTCAAATGTGTCATTTAAACACAAAATTCTTAAACAGCCAAACATAAACAATGCGTGTAATTCACTCGCCACAGTGACGAATAAAAGAGAGACACATGGATTCAACTTGAATTAATTAATTAAAAAAAGTTTTTTGTTTATTATGAGAAGAAAAAGGTCATGTTATGGATAAGGCTAGATAATTCAAGTCTAATAGATTTAAAAAAATAGTAATTTTAAATAATAGAAATATATTAGAGCTAAATAGAGGATATATATACAACGAAATAGTTTATAAAATAAAATAAAGTAAAGATACAATACTTACAAATATTATTGGTAAATTTAAATAATTTAAGAATTTCGAGCAATACTTTGAAATAAAATAAATATTAAAGAACAATAATATTAAATAAAGTAGTAAGTTAATAAAAAGTCACGTGAAAACATGTACTACTATACATTAGATAATATAATAGCAAAATTAAGAAAAATAATTAAAATTTTAATATTAAAAATGGAAGGAAAAGATTATTTGAACTTGAAATTAGAAATTTCTTAAAATTATGATGAGAATGCTCAAACTATGGATAGAACCACGAAATTGAATTCTTACTAGATTTTAAAAATAGTTGATACCAAATTCAAAATTTAATAAAAAATAAATGTCTAATGTAGGTAATATTACTAGCGAACATTAAAAGTCAGATTTGTATCTTGAAACTAAAAGACAAAGAAAATTTAATTGGATGTAATAGAAAAATAATTATAAGAAAACTCAAATAGATTTGGAACATAATAATCAAAGAACTTATGTATTAATATTTTAGACAATTCAAAGTTGTTTAAAATAAAATATGATATTATTTTAATTATAGGCAAATATTAATGTAAAAAACATAATTAAAATTTCATAGTAGGAAAGAGAATGTATAAAAAGAAAAAAAAGAGAATAAAAAGGTAATACCAGGCCCTACATGTGAGAATATACTAGGTATGTTGTTATTAAAAGGGTAATAAGTAAAATATTAAGTCAATTGGTAAGCTAATAAAAAATCACATGACATTATAACAATATTAAGTAATGATTAATACAATAGCTATAAGCAAAGAACAAAAAAAAGTTTATTTAATTATGTAGAAGAATAAGATTTATCTGAAGTTGAGATGAAAAACAAAGTGGTAGTTAGAATTTTGTTAAAATAACATGATCTAATGTGCTCAAACAACACATATCACAATAGGACATTTTTTAGTGTTCTTTAATATTGATAGCAAAACGAAATGCAAATACTAAAATCAAAGGGTTGGGTTGTTACATATATAGAAAAGAAAATAGATTATCGATTATGAGATTTGAGAAATAGTTTCATGTCGTGTTCATAATTAATATCTAATGGTTATATATATATTTTATCTGGAAGGTTTATATTGTAAGGTTATTTCCACATAATTCAAATAACCCAAGTCAGTTTTTATGGTGCGGGTACTAATAGTAGTCGGAGTAAAAGGACTTGACTCTGGATTCACTTTATCAGAAAATCTCATCAACAAAAAGTCTAACAGAAAAGTGGTTCTTTTAACAGCTGAATAATATTGAAGAAAGCATTCAGTTCATAAACTCGAGGCCAAAACCTCTTGCAATATATGCATTTACCAAGAACGATTCGTTGAAGGAGAGGATCTTGCAGGAAACATCTTCTGGAAGTCTGACTTTCAATGATGCTATAATTCAGGTATGAAGTTCCCTCCACCTCTTCTCTTTCAAATATATCCTCACTCCCTCAGCTAAATATTAGCAGAAAAGGATATGTTATATATTTACTTGTCATTATTTTTGTAATGTCAGTTTGTAGCTGACACATTACCATTCGGAGGCGTTGGTCAGAGTGGTTTCGGACGTTACCATGGGAAGTTCTCTTTTGACACATTCAGTCATGAAAAAGCAGTTTTACATAGGAGCTTCTTAATTGAGTTGGAACCAAGGTATCCTCCATGGAATGATTTCAAGATGGACTTTGTCAGATTGGCTTACGATTTTGACTATGTTGGTCTTGTACTGCTCTTGCTGGGGTTGAGAGGATTATTCAGAAGAAATCGAAGGCAGTAGAAGATGAGATCTTCTCGGTCAAATAAGGGTAATCTGTCAAACAAAGTTCCTTAATCAATCATCAAGAAAAGCTAAAATGTTCTCACTTGCTTGCCCCTATGGGAAGTTGGTTTTTTAAAACTAATTTACAATTGTCTTTTGTTTCCAGAAATCTGTTGAAGTCGTTTTATTTGCATCTCTACTTGCACTATTAGAAATCTGGTAAATATCAACCAATATTTTCCGACCAACGTTGGTCAGTCAAAAAAAGCGACCAAAATTGGACGGAAACTGGGAGAAAAATATTTTACATTTTTTTAAAAACAATACCGACCAAAGTTGGTCGGTAAGTTGGTCAACAAGTTGACCGAGCTGATCAAACTTGCTTAGTCAATGAAACTTTCACAGTATCGACCAACTTTGGTCGGTAATGTGGACCCGATTTTTAAAATTTTAATAGTTATATTATTATTTAAAATGTTTTATAAAATTTAAAGAAATTTTATTAAAAATTACCTACCAAAGTTGGTCGGTTAATTCAGGGGAAGCATTTACCGACCTACTTTGGTCGGTAATGTGGACCCAATTTATAGTTATATTATTATTTAAAATATTTTATAAAATTTAAAGAAATTTTATTTAAAATTACCGACCAACTTTGGTTGGTATATTTTAATTTCTGGAAAATAACCGACCAAAGTTGGT
>ML456741.1:23912-58004 GCA_005239535.1 Nicotiana rustica
TGACTTGCAAATGCCCTTACATTGGTTTTAAACCTCTGTTTTATGAGTAAGCATAGTCAGTAGTCCAATATATTTATGAGTTCAAGGGATTATTTCACGTATGGTTACTGAACATTACCCACTACAATAGTAAAAAAATCACAAAACTACTTTTTGTAACTGAAAATTTTCCAATATTAAAAGTAAAGTCATAAAACTATTTTTTGTCACATAAAGGTAAAAATGTTACCACCATAACAGTAAAATCACCTTAATGGGTAGACTTGGTTGTTACAGTGGGTAAAGTTATTGACTTTAATACTTTTGTGGCTTTATAGTTATAGTGGATAAAGTTCACTAACCATACCTAAATAGAAATTGACCTGAATCTAAGTGAACATAAAATACATGTTTTAAGAACTCACACAGCACAATACAGGGGGCACGGGCCTCAGTGAACTGTTCGAATCACCAAACGTCCTACCAGATAGAATTTCAGCTGTATTTATAAGAGTAAAGCACAATTAAAAACAGATAAAAGATTGTCCTTTTACATAAATTAAAAGCATAAAGAAATTGCTTAGCATCTTTGGTTTTCTTCCAAGATTCTTGTTTCTTACCATTGGACACGGAGGCTTAAGGAAGATTTCACCATATTCCAAGAAATGGATAAAGGAAAACTTACATGCAGTGGCAATAGTCCAACAGCAGTTTATAGTAAGTGAACCCATTGATGATTGCTTGAAAGCTGAATTATAGAATTCTAACAAGAATTTTCCCTCACTTACTTTACTTGAAGTTTTTTTTTTTATTTTTTTCTGTTTCAGGTACAATCTCACTGTTACTCTACATTTTATCAGTAAAAGACGAAAGAGGAAGAAAGGAAAATGGTTAAATGTAGACCAACATTTTTATAGAAAATACTCTTTTTTCCTAATACGATTTTTATATTTTTATTTTCTTCAGCCGCTGAAGAAGGGGCTAAACAAAAATTGGTCCAAATTCTGTGGTCACCGTATAGCAGATACAGTCACATCTCTCCGTAACTGTCAGAGCTAGGATTTGAACAAGGTTATTATAATCACTTTAAGTTATTAGGATTTAAATTAATAATTTATATATATTTATTAAATTTTTTAAAATAAATATATAGTTTGAACAAAAGTTACTAGGTTCGATCGAACCCGCAAATAACATTGTAGCTCCGCCATTGATAAAAATATTTGCATATAACAACACCTCTTTATAAAGCTAAGTTTTTTTCGAATCGAATTTTTATGTTATATTTTACTTCTCTATAACAACAGTTTACCTACAACAGCATCAATAAAAGTACACTCTTTGTAAAATTTCTATCTTCTTTTTTGGTAATATAATTATTTTCCATCCGTCCCAAATTATCAATTATATTTCTCTTTACACAATCCTTAAGAAATATTAATTAGAAGGGGTTTTTGACTATTTACTCTTATTTATGTCTTAGATATAATTTATATTCATTAAATATTTATTCTATTTATGTGTTATCTTCATCTTCAAGAATAATTATTACTAAGGATAAAATGAGAAAAATATAATTAATTTTGTCTTGAGCTTCTAAAATGCAAATAATTTGAGATAACTATTTTTAGAAATCGTGACTGATAATTTGAGACGGATGGAGTATTTATAATTACCAATAATAAATGTAGAGATCTTGACCAAATATTTAATTGATACTTTAATATACTATAATTATGACAAAATATTACATATGAATACATATTGCAATCTAAAAATACCATTGTCTTGTATTTTTATTTATAAATAATTTTCACAAAGAAAACAATGTGAATAAGGAGTGCGAATTCTATTCTTCAGAGCTAATAAAGAGACAAATATTTGATTCCTTCTAATCTTTTTTAAACAAGTTACAATTTTAAATTTCCTCCATATCTCGAAAGAATTCAATTTTCAAGTATATTTAAAATATGTGCCTTTGAGCTTATAACTTTACATATTCATTTATGCATTTATTGAAATTGCATTAAATTTCTTTAATATTTCTGTTAGTGAATTATGCATATCTCTGAGATTTAAAATTTAAATAATTTTGTTATTTTTATAACACCAAAAAATATAAAAAATTGATTTTATGCCTCTTTTTTGCCTATAACAACCAATTATTATTTCAATGTCAAATGCCGTTATAAGTGTTTAACAATATCTTCTATAACACTCAAAAAATTCCAGGCATCATGTTATAGAGAGGTTTGATTGTACCTTGTTTTACAAAATAATGAATTATGCTTCAATTCTTCCAAATTTTTGTCCATCTCCTTTTTCTTACGCCTCTCCTTGGAAGTTCGTTCTTTTATGCTTTGTTCAGTGTGCTATCTTCTCAAGTAGAAACGAAAGAAAAGACTTGCAATAGATGATATTTATTAATGATTTTACTCCCTCTACATCAATTTGAATTTTCACAATTTGTTCTTTTCAAAATTATTTCACTTGATCTTTTAGACGAATCAAAGTTATATTCTTTTTTCCTGCGATAACGAACTTGGCAATTCCCCCGTCTAAAAAGAATTACTTCAATTAAGTGTAAACTCTTATAAAAGTTCCATTGACAGTCTTTAAAAAATTTTAAGCTTTGAATATGAAAATTAAATTTTACAAAATTATTATTTGTTTAAATTGGGTGTTATTACAAATGATTGCGAATATTTATTAAAGTTTATATCTCAATTTTAAGGAGAGTTGGTAAAGATTTAAGTTAGTTTTGGTTTTATTTTCATATTGAAATGTCGAAGAGGAAGAAGAATAATAATTTACTGTTGAGCTTATGTCCCAAAATCTCGTGTGGGCTTGACCAACATTAGTTGTTTTTTTGGAGAGTTTTATTTTATATATATATTACAAATGATTGCGAATATCTATTAAAGTTTATATCTCAATTTTGAGGAGATTTGGTAAAGATTTAAGTTGGTTTTGATTCTATTTTCATATTGAAATGTCGAAGAGGAAGAAGAACAATAATGTAATGTTGAGCTTATGTCCCAAAATATCGTGTGGGCTTGACCAACATTAGTTGGTTTTTTGGAGAGTTTTATTATATATAAAAAATAAAACTCGCCAAAAAACCAACTAATGTTGGTCAAGCCCACACGAGATTTTGGGACATAAGATAAACAGTACATTATTGTTCTTCTTCCTCTTCGACATTTCAATATGAAAATAAAACCAAAACCAACTTAAATTTTTACCAATTTTCATAGCCTAATTTTCTTTAACCTAATTTTCATAGCATTCATAACTTTGTGAGAGAAAGATTATTGAGAGCTTGTAATTATCTGCATCCTCATTGTGCCTCTATTTCCCCTTGAGGATTCTTTTGTACTTCCCCTCATATAGTAGATTCGTTGGCTCGTCGTCACCCATGGTTTTCTCCCATTTCGAGTTTTCACATAAAATCTGTGTGCCATCTTTTATTGCTTTTATATTTTGCTTCTCTTGTTCTCAATTGATTTGTTCTTAAGTTCTTCCGCCGCACGCTTTAATCCCTAACAAGCAGTTCCGGAGGGTTGTTATTCAATTGGGGTATTACCATTCGAATATGACCAAGTTCGATATTGAGAAGTTTGATGGCAAGATCAGTTTCAGCATCTGGAGAGCCTAGATGAAAGTCGTTCTCACCCAAAACGGATTGAAAAAGGTGTTGCATGGTAAATCAAACAAGCTCGCCAATATGACCGAAGAGCAATGAGATGAGTTAGATAAAAAGGTGCTTTCTCTAATTCAACAATATTTGTCCAATAAGGCTCTTCGTAAAGTTTTCCATGAGGACCTGCACTTCGGGATTATGGCTAAAGCTTCGATCGTTATACATGACTAAAAGCCTCGCGAACAAGATCTGTATCAAAGAGCGGTTATACATGCTCTGTATGGCTCCTATTCCATCTTATCTTGATGAGTTTAAGTCTATTATTATTTATCTTGAAAATTTTGATGTTGAAATTGATGATGAGGATAGAGCTATTTTGTTGGTTGTCTTGTTATCCTCCTCTTACAAACACTAAAGAAATCATGTTGTGTAGCAATTATAAAACTTTACTTGTGAAGATGTTAAATCCAACTTATTGTCAAAAGATAAATTTGACATTGTTACCCGTATTGAGGACAAGGCTAAGGGTTTATTTGTAAGAGGTGTCATAATAGAGGAAGTACCAGCAAAAAAGAAATCTAAATCTAAGTTCAAGGAACATAACTCCAACAAGACATGTCATTATTACAAGAAATTTGAGAATGATATTTTTAAATATTATAAATTGAAGAATAAAAAGGACAATAAGAAACAACCTTAAAAATCAGTTGAATCTAGTATTATTGAGAATGATCCTGACAGTGATGTGCTCTTGGCCACCTCGGAGAAGAAGAGTAAGACCGAGTGAATTCAAGATTTTGGTTGTACCTACCATATGGGTCATTATAGGGACTATTTTGCCACATATGAATCTATTGATCGTGGTGTTGTCGTGATGGGTAATGATACCCAATGCAATGTTGCTAGTGTAGGTACCGTTCAGATTAAGACTCATGATGATATTGTCAGAATTTTATCAAATGTCCGTCATGTTCCAAATTTGAAAAGGAATCTTATCTTTTGGGGCACTCAAGAGTCTCTAGGGTGCAGATATTCAGTTGAAGGTGGAGTTCTTACGGTATCTAAAAGTGCCTTTGTTTTGTTAAAAGCTAACCTTATTGTACTATATTGTCTTACAATGTTCAACTGTGACGAGTTTTGTAGTTATTTTATCATATGCGCCTGATTCTGATGTCACCATGATATGGCACATGCGTCTGGGCCATATGAGTGAGAAGGCATGCATATCCTAAGCAAGAGGGGTCTTCTTTATGGGTATGCCATTGTTAAGTTAGAGTTTTGTTGCATTCTTGAAATACACAAAATGGATTATATACATTCTAATCTTTGGGGATCTTCTCGTGTTCCTTCTCATGGAGGACATCATTATGTGCTTACTATTATTGATGATTCTTCTCGCAAAAATTGGGTGTTTTAGACACAAGAATGAAGTGTTTCCCACTTTCAAGAATTGGAAGATACTTGTTGAGAACCAAAATAGGAGAAAATAAGAAGCTCGGGACTGATACTAGTTTGAAATCGGAAGGTGACTTTAATGATTTCTGTGCAAACCATGAAATTTTTAGAATTTACAACTTTGTAGGAAAACCTCAACAAAATGGTGTTGCAGAATGCATGAGAAGACTCTTCTTGAGAGAGCCAAATATATGCTCTCAAATTCTAGGTTGGGGCGTAAATTATGGGTTGAAATAGCTTCTACGACTTGTTATTTGGTAAACATTCTCCACATTTCTCACTTGATTTTAACATTTTAGAAGAAGAATGATTAGGTAATACTACTAACTACTCTAAGTTAAGAGTTTTTGAATGCCCTGCTTATGCACATGTTAATGAGAGAAAATTAGAGTCTAGAGATAAAAAGTGCATTTTATTGGTTATGGGTCCAGAGTGACAGGATATCTTTTGTGGTGTCCTATTCCTAAGTCACGAAAATTAATTCTTAGTAGATATGTGACTTTTTATGAAGAGTCTTTATTATATTGTGGAAAAAACTCGGTTGCTTCTTCTTCTAATGGTACAAGTGATCAGAAGATAAATAATGAGAAGGTAGAGTTACTAATGAAACCTACAGTTCCTGTTAATGATGAGAATATGTCTCTACATCCTTCACTATCGAGCCTAGCAGTATTGATAATGTTATTGATAATTTTGGTACAACTACTCTTGTTCAGACATACCGGGAGGATTATTATATTGCCCGAGATCGCCAGAGGGAGAACAATGAAAGGATGAATTGATTGCATATGCTTTCTCTGTTGCACAGAAAGTTGATGAAGGTATGAAACACTCTTGTTACTCTTAAGAAATTTTTTGTGAGGAATCCTCAAAGTGGCTAGCGGCAATGAATGAATAAATTAAATTCTCCATAAAAATGATACTTGGGATCTGTGTAAGTTGCCTAAGGGTAAAATACCTTTGTCTTGCAAATCTCCCTGCAAGAAAAAATACAGCATCCCCAGAGTTGAATATCCAAGATAGAAGGTGCGGTTGGTTGTTAGATGTGTTGGTCACAGAAAGGAATTAATTTCAATGAGGTATTCTCTCATGTTGTCTGTCATACTTTTATTCGTGTCTTGCTTTCTTTGGTTGCTTTGATTGATTTAGAGTTGGAGCATCTCGATGTTAAGATTGCTTTTCTGCATAGAGAGTTATGATAAATGGTGACAAGTGCATGTTTTGAATATGTTTGTGTATTATTCATTGTAACATTTGTGGGAATTCACATCGCTTTTAAAGTGAAAATATGTTCATTACGTGTTTCTTATGTGTAGGAATGAACTTTCGCGAAAAAAGATCAAATAGGAAAAAAATTGGCATAAGAAAAGCTGAAGAGAAAAATCTTGGACAGCGAAGCGAGGTTCGCTTTGCCAGACCGGGACCGGAGTAGAAAAAATCAGCTTCTCCAATCCGAATTAGGAGTAGCCAAACTTGCCCCAACTCAACTCTAAACCATATAAATATGAGAGTTAACCACTTCTTGAAGGGAGAGAAGACTTTGGAGAGGAAGCAACACGCTTGGAGTAAGGAGAAGGATTCAACTTCACGTTTTTTTCCTATTTCTTCCTAATTTTCCCTTCTATGAATTCTAGACTTGTATTTGTGCAAACAATTATGAGTAGCTGAATTCTAATCTAAGGTTTGATGGAACCTATTGAAAAATGATCTTTCCATTGCATTTAATATAATTTTTCCATTTACTTTTCTCTACTTGTTCAACTATATTATTATTGTTGTTGGTTGAAGGGCCCTCAATTAACTGTGCCTTTTTAGTGTGTACTGCTTGAGAGAGAGTATGCATTTAGGTAGTTATTAAACAACATCACTCCTAACATATTTGAGAAATCAATACGAAGGGTTTAAAGGTGGTATTAGAGATAACGAACATGGTGCAGTCGTGGTGAGTGGTGGATTAGTTCCAACTAGCGTAGTTTGAGAGAACACGTCTAGTAAATTGTGGTAGTTGCTCGAGAGAGAGCAAGACACTCAAAGTACTCATGATCTCACTATCAATTTTAGGCGAATTTATGGAAACGTAGCGGAGGAGATTTCGATAATAGGGGAATTCATAACCCTAGACTTTTCCAATCTTTTCAACGACATTTGCTTTGTTAGTTACAAACTGCTGCATTTTAATTACTTTGCTCTTAGTAGTAAACATGCAAATCGTTATTTAATATTTCTGAAGGTTGATTGCTTGAATTCTTGCGAAACTAGTGATTAGTAGGTTAATTTCCCGTGAGATTCGACTCCGTACTTGAAAACCGGATTATATTTACAACGACCGCTAGACCCCTTAGGATGCATAGTTGGGCTGATCAAATTTTGGCACCGTTGCCGGGGAACTAATGGTGTCATTAATTATGGATAGAAAATTGCTAGAATTCTTAGTTTAGTCAGCTTTCTCTACTTGAAATACATTATATTAAAACTCTAACGTTTGTAGTCTTGTGTGTTACAGGTGCATGCCTAGAACTCCTCATGAACTGGTGAATTGTATGAAGCATTATCGGACCCTGAGAAAGCTTTCAAGGCACTAAATTGAGCAAACAAGAAAGACAAACGACAATAGAATTCAACATAATGAATTGAACTAGACATGGGTGACGTCATAGACAACCAAAATAACAGAAACAATGTGAATGACCCGAACGATCAAGGTGTGGCACCTCTCGTGCCAGAAGCAGCCTTGTATGATTGGGCACAACCCACCGCTAAAAACCTGGCAACCGCAATTGCGGTCCCTCAAATCATTTCAAATCACAAACAACATGCTACATTTGTTGTAGAACAAGGGACCGTTCTCGGGGTCTTATATTAAAGATCCACAACAACATCTAAAAAAATTCATGTCCATTTGTGTCACGCAAAGGCAACCAAACGTGACACCGGAAGCAATAAAGTTGTTGTTGTTTCCATTCTCAGTGACGGGAGAGGCTTAGACTTGGATCAATTCGCTCCCGATAAACTCCATCACTACTTGGGAGGAATTAGTCAAACGGTTTTTGAACAAATTCTACCCACCCAATAAGACTGCTAAGCAAATGGATGAGATATTAAGCTTCAGTCAGAAACTAGCTGAAATACTGTAAGAAATGAGGGAGTGGTTCAAGGATATATTGGTCAAGTGTCCACACCATGGCATTCCTGATCAGATGTTGGGGCAAAGCTTCTACTTGAGATCGGCATACAACATGAAGGCCAATGTTGATGCTTCAGCATGTGGAGTATTTTTGTGCAAATCATTCAGAGAAAGTAAGGTCTTGCTAGATAAAATGGCTCAAAACTTAGGATGGATGACAAGAGACACTACAATCACCCGTGTAATTCACTCAGTATCTTTGGAACCAAACAACTCCATAGTCGAGAATATGGCCACTCTGATGATGAAAATGAGTATCCTCACCAAGAAAATTGATGAATCAAGCCAGAATCAGGTACACATAGCTGACACGAATAATGGAGGCTTATGCACACCATGAATTAACCAACCATATGTGTGCTCGTGGAGTGGTGAAAGTGACTATCAAAACTATCAAGAGAATATGAAATATGTGGGCAACTATGGAGGCCAGGGGCAAGGTGGTCAGAATTGGGGGCAACAGAATCAGCAGTATAGACCAGCAAAACAACAGTACAATAACAACAACAATCTTGGATTTATGCCACCACAAGGTCAAGTCGTGCCTTACCAAAGGCAACATGGATACAATCAGAAAAATCAGCAGCTAGCTTATCAACAGCCTCAACAACAACATATAATGAGACAAGATGATGGGTTGTCTAAAATTAAAGGAATGTTGTAACAACTCATTCGGTCCAATGGAAAAATGCAAGAAAAGGTTGAAGCACATGACTTAGCGATAAAGACATTGAGATTCAATTAGGGAAGATATCTATGGCTCTGAATAATCATCCCCAAGGGATGTTACCTACGGACACACATGTTAATCCGAAAGAGAAGGGCCTGAAGCAATTGATGGCGGTGAGTCTGAGAAATGGTAAAGATCTTTATCTAGAGCAAGAAATTGCTCGCGAAAGTCGACCAACTGAGATACTCGTGCTTGTACAACCCGAGGTAGATGAGTCAACTAAGCTAACATAAGTAAGAGTGCAGCCAACCCAGGAGGAATTAAGCAAAGAGAAAGAGGTTGCAAAGGAGATCGAGAAAGCATAAGAAAATGCATTAGAGAACATGTCTGAGCAGGATCTAACTCAAATCACAGGAAAGAAGCAACGTCCAGCACCCTTTCTGCAGATGTTGGCCAAATATCATAAGGATGAACAATATAAGAAATTCATGGAGATGTCAAAGCAGATTCAGGTAAACATCCTACTGATTGATGCCTTGAGGGAGATGCCCGATTATGAAAAAATGATGAAGGACTTGATATCTTGCAAGTTCAACTTTCAAGACTTGGCAACTATGACATTGACTCAGACCTGTAGTGTTGTCGTGACAAGACCTATAGCTGAGAAGCTATTCGATCTAGGGAGTTTCACAATTTCATGCACCATAGGCAGTTATGCTTTTGCTAAAGCATTGTGTGATTTGGGTGCGAGCATAAACTTGATGTCCTTATTTATCTATAAAAGTTTAGGCATTGGAAGGGCAAAATCCAAATCCATGTTACTACAGCTAGCCGACCAAACGGTGAAGAGGCCATCAGGTATACTTGATGATGTACTTGTGCAGGTTGGAAAGTTTGTGTTTCTGACAAATTTTGTCATTCTGGACTACCAGGTTGATGAAAAGATTCCCATAATTTTTGGAAGGCTATTCTTAGACAAAGGGAGAGCTCTAATTGATTGTGAAACTGGGGAGCTAAAGATGAGACTATACGATGAAGATATAAGGTCCAATGTGCAGAAGTCTATACGGTGACCCAGTGAGTTTGCTAATTGCTCTTTGATTGAAGTTGTGGATGTGATTCTAGAGGAGGAAGATGAGGCACTGAACGCAAAATACCCCCTAACAAGCTACCTCAAGAACCTAGAAGAGGTATATAATAAGGACTTGGCAGAGTGGGTTTTGGCTCTTGAAGGTCAAGGGTACTGGAAAAGAGAGCTCGAATTCGAGCCATTACATTTAGAAGAAAGGAAGGCCCCTCCAGCTAAACCATCAATTGAAGAACCACCAACGTTGGAATTGAAAGCATTACCATCTCACTTCTGATATGCTTTCTTGGGACCTAGCTCGACCTTACCTGTTATTATCTCATATGGTTTGTTAGATGTGCAGGTAGAATAGCTTTTGCAGGTTCTGAAGGAGTGCAAGACTGGAATTAGTTAGACCATTGCAGACATAAAGGGTATCAGCCCAACTTTTTGCATGCATAAGATTCTACTGGAAGATGGGCACAAACCTTCTAGAGAACATCAAATAAGGTGAACCCTAACATGAAAGAAGTGGTGAATAAATAAGTGATCAAGTGGTTAGATGCGGGAATCATCTTCCCCATCTCTGACAACATTTGGGTTAGTCTAGTTCAGTGTGTGCCAAAGAAGTGTGGACTGACTGTAGTGCAAAATAAGAACAATGAGTTGATCTCAACAAGAACAATCACGTGATGGTAAATATGTATGGATTACAGGATATTGAACAAGGTCACCCGAAAAGACCATTTTCTGCTGCCATTCATTGATTAGATGTTATATAGATTGGTGGGGAGGTCCCCACTTTAGCTTCCTGGATGGATACTCGGGGTATAACCAAATCTTTATGCCTCGACGGATAAAGAGAAAATGTCACTCACCTGTCTGTATGGCATTTATGCCTTTCGGAGAATGGCGTTTGGCCTATGCAATGCACCCGCCACATTTCAAAGGTGTATGATGCCTATCTTCATAAATATGGTAGAGGACATAATGGATGTTTTCATGGATGACTTCTCAGTGGTGGGGAACTCATTTGATAACTGCCTTATGAATTTGTAAAGAGTATTGAAGAGGTGTATGGAGACTAATATGATACTGAACTGGGAAAAGTGCTATTTCATTGTACAAAAAGGTATAGCCTTAGGACACCTAGTGTCAAGTAAGGGCATTGAGGTGCACCGTGCTAAGGTTGATGTAATTGAGAAGTTTCCTCCACCCACTTCTGTCAAAGTCATAAGAAAATCCTTGGTCACGCCGACTTCTACAGGCAGTTTACAAAAGATTTTTTTTAAAATTTCTAACCCTTTGTGTAAATTGGTTGAAAACGATCACCCCTTTGTATTTTTTGATGACTGCAGGTAGCTTTTGAGGAGTTGAAAAAGAGGCTAGTGATTGCACCAATCACAGTGGCAACTGACTGGGAGCAACCTTTTGAGCTAATGTGTGATGCAAGCGATTATGTTGTGGGAGCAGTTCTTGGGCAGTGCAAAGATAACGACATGCATCCAATTTACTATGCAAGTAGAACCTTGAGTGCTGCCCAACTAAATTACATAGTGACCGAGAAGGAGATGCCAGCAGTGGTGTTTGCATTTGATAATTCAGGTCATACCTGATAGGATCGAAGGTAATTGTTTATACTGCCCATGCTGCTCTCAGGTATGTAATTGAGAAGAGTCAAAGTCGCGCCTGATTTGACGGGTGCTAAAGGGAATAGAGAACTAAGTGGCTGATCACTTGTCTAAGCTAGAAGGAGCAGAGAAGAAGGTTGAGGTGGAAGAGATTGTGGAGACTTTCCTGGATGAACAACTATTGTCCAGAAGCCTTGAGGTATCACCATGGTATGCAGACATTGTAAACTAACTGCCAACGGTATTGTTCCCTATGACCTTTCCTCTGCTTAAAAGAAAAAGTTATTCCGTGAATGTCGCATGTATTATTGGGATGAGCCTTATGTGTTCAGGATTTGTGTTGATAACATGATACAAAGATGTATCCCAAAGACAGACCAATCCTCTATTTTGCAGGCATGTCACGTGTCCCCATATGGTGGCCATTTTGGGAGAGTAAGGACACTTGCAAAATTTTTGCAATCGGGTTTCTACTGGCCGACATTGTTCAAAGATGCACACTTTTGGGTGAAGGGTTGTGACGAATGTCAACGGACCGGAAATATATCCCGTATACATGAGATTCCCATGAACCCAATTCAGGAGGTGGAAGTGTTTGATGTATGGGGAATCGATTTCATGGGGTCGTTTGTCAGCTCATATAGCAACAAGTACATACTTGTAGTTGTGGAGTATGTGTCAAAATGGGTGGAAGCTGTGGAAATCCCTACAAATTATGCAAAGGGAGTCATTGTTTTTTTGAGAAGGAATATATTCACCTGATTTGGCACTGCAAGGGCAATAATCAGTGATGGAGGCACTGATTTCTGCAACCGAGCCTTCACAAAGTTGTTAGAAAAATATGGTGTTCTCTACAAGGTTTCCACCCCATATCATCCACAAACAACCGGGCAAGTGGAGGTGTTGAACACAAAAATAAAGCGTGTGTTGACAAAGACCGTGAATGCTACTAGATAGATTGGGCGAAAAAGTTAGATGATGCACTCTAGGCGTATCTTACCGCTTTTAAAACTCCAATTGGCATGTCTCCATATAAAATGGTATTTGAGAAAGCGTGTCACTTACCCGAGGAGTTGGATCATGGAGTTTTGTGGGCATTGAGGCAGCTGAATCTCGATTTGGAAATTGCGGGTACAAGTAGAGTCACAGAGTTGCACGAGCTTGATGAGTATTGTTACCATACTTTTGAGAGCACAAGGCTATATAATGAGAAAATAAAGATCATACATGACAAAAATATTCTTGAGCCAAATTTTAAACCTGGGACGTGGTATTGCTATATAACTCAAGATTGAAATTATTTTCGGGTAATTTGAAATCTAGATGCTCGGGGCCATTTAGAGTAGTGCAGGTGCTCTCAAATAGAGCTACAGAAACTGAGTCTGGATGGGACGAACATGTTTAGAGTGAATGGGAAAAGGTTGAAACACTACCTTTGAATGAGTGATGATAAAGGAGAGAAAGATATGATATAATTGAACGAACCTCAATATGTGAGCGAAGTATAATCCGGAAAGTCTACGTCGTGCCGCAACGTTAAATCAGGCGCTTCGTGGGAGGCAACCCATTGTAATATTGTAATTCTTCATTTCACGACGTTAAATCAAGCTCTTGTTGGGCGGCAACCCAATTTTCTTGTTTTCTTCTAGTTGTCATTTACTTTTCAAAAGAAAAAAGTGGGAAGGCAGAAGCGAAGCGAAGCTCGCTTCGTAGGACCGAGACCAAGAATGTTGAGGAGAAAACTTTTGAGGGCAGAAGAGTGTGTCTCGGTTTGCGATACCGGGACCAAAAGAGATAAGAAAAATATAGATAGCAAAGTGTCCATGTCTTCGTGAGATCGAGACTGGCCACAACTGAACAAGTAAAGGGGCGCGTCTCCAGGTCGCGGTGCTGGCGCGACCTCAGGTATTTTTTTTAATTTTTTTCTATTTTTCTGTTTTCTAGTTAGTTAAAAAAAAAAAGAGGACTCATAAAAAAAATATAAAACCCTCTCCCTCTTTAACTCAAACACATTAACCCTCACTATCTCTCTCACTCCAAACACACGCCCAACCCCCCCTCCCCACACACACACATCTATCTTGCTCCTCCCTATCGCCCAACCTCTGCCAGGTAATCCGCCCCTCCATCTATTATTATTATTTTACCTTTTAGTTCATTTTTCCTCCCCACCCATGGTAGTCCTCACTCGTTCCCTTAGGTTAGATAAAAAAAAATTCTTTTATCTCTTCTTTCTCTCTTTCTAGTTTTTGTTGTTGTTTATATGGTAGAATGCTTAATAAAATATTTGCATGGTGGAGAATATTTTCTCTAAAATTGGTTGGTGGTTCTACATAGTGAGGTGGAAAATTACAATTCCTACCATTTCACTCTAATTGGGAGGGTACACTATTGGCAAATTGATCCAATGAAACTTAACAAAAGTTGTGCAGATAAAGTGTTTGATGAACTGCTAAATGTTTTTTTTTGGTGAAGTTTAGTGACGCCTGAGTAGCTAACCTACCTCTATTGGAAATACGAACATATCTTAAGTGTGGGGTGGCAGTTGGGTATCTTATGAACTTCAATTGTGTTGTTTGTAAGACAAGTATCATCCGCTGCTGACTTAGGTGTTGCCTTACCCACGTGTGTTGCATGATGCTAATTAACATGGAATAAGTATAAAGTGTTTTGTTGTGGACGCTCGTAACTTGTCTTGTGCACATATGCTTAAATTCTACGTGTGGGATACGACGCACACCACTATGATTCGATGTGGCTAGAGTAAACTAATGTTGTTTCGTGGCTCTTTCCAGGTACTATTACCACCTCCAAAACACCGACAAGTAATCATGGTAAGGGTAAGCAACCCTCAGATAAGCCTTCCACTAAAACTTGGGCACGGGCTAAGCGTGCTACTAAGCTATGAACAAAGACCAGGAACGATAGGGATGCACAGGAAGAATCTGCAGCAATACCACAAGAAGTGCAGCACACACGGCCATCTAGGCCTAGAGAGGTTTCACTCCTGATTTGTGAAGGATATTCGAGGCCACTCAAGGATAAGAAGCGCAAGATGTTTGATGTGCAAGGGAGAGGCAAAGACGTAGTAGATACAAAACCTGAGCCCGAGGAGGACAAGTCCGGTGAAGCAAAGTATGTAGAGGTTTCCCTACCTTAGGGTAATGGTGAGACTAGTGAACCAGTAGATGACTCAGTATGGAAGAAGAACTTTGTTAGCAAGAAGGCATGGCTACAATGGAAGACACTCAAAGGAAAGCAAGTCAACCCAGCTTTGTTCGAGAGGCTGTTGAATTTTGATGCCGTCAGGAAAGATTTCTTGCTGATCATGCAGAATATTGAAAGATACAGTTGGTCAAATTTTGCTCAGGGACCTAAGGGTGAGGAGAATGTGACACTCGTACAGGAATCATATGCTAATTGGGATCCAGAAAAGGGTGATGATATTGTGTGGTCCGTGATCGTAAGGTTAAAATCTCTCCCGATGCAATAAATATGTATTAATTTATTCCGTTACAACCTCATGATGAGTATTTGCAGAGATTTAAGAAGCCAGAACAGCGCCACATGTTGCAGCTAATATGTGGCCAAATGAAGGAGCCGTCGTGGACCAACACTAGAGGTATGGGAAAGGGATGCATGACTAGGGAGACTAGAACTTGGTTGAACTAGGTGAGTAACAACTTGATGCCGGCAACACATAAATTGATTGGATATTTAGAGTGTGTGTTCTTGGTATACGTATTGATGGCGAATATCCCCGTGAATCTTTGGGAGGTGATGTGCCGAACACGAGGTAACCAGTAACTCAGCCTTTACTTTGTGCACAACTTGACCGTACTCTTGGCAAAATATAAGTTAGATAGACCTGGAGATTATAGTAGAGCTGCAATTGAGGGAGCATTGCACAATATATGTGATGTGTCGGACCCAAATGAGGAGCGGTTCCATGAAATCAGTAAGGACATGCGGTTGACAACGATAGAGAGTGAGATACACCAGTTGAGGCTGTAGTTAGAGGCTTAAGATCGCGCACTGGCTGATGCAGCGGAGTCCAGGGAGCAGAGGATACAGTCTCACTTTGCACACTTGATTGTCGTCTTTAAAGGTACCCTTCTGACCGTTCTATTAGTGTGCAGACTGATGTAGAGCGGCCCCACATGGTTGATTTGAGTGCTACTGATAGCACTATTACGGAGGAGCCAGGACTGGCCGCTGTGACTGTAGCGGGCGTGGGCAATTGCCACGACTGAGGTTCATCCTATTTAAGAGGGTGAGTTGATTGATGCAGTTAACGTGTCTGGCGTCGTGCTAGAGGATCCAACACTTCTAGGGACCGAAGTTCACACCCGTTCCTCACCACGCCCCGAGTGATTTTGAGGGAGTTTCTGACACCCACTCTACTTTTTATCTTGCTTATTTGTATTTTTGTGATATTGTGCAACTAAGGACATTGCACAATCTTCAGTGTGGGGTGGGGTGTCAAACTTTAATTTTTGTGGCATGTGCTTATTGCTAGTGATACATTTTGAATTGTATGATCACACTTATGGCCATTGTAATTACATAATTGTAGTAGTTTTCTTGTAGTGGCTTAATCCCGGGTTTTCTTTAAAACATGGTTCTTTCTCGAGGATGCCATTTTCTTGAATTGGTATTTTTAGGTAGATTCTTTTTAAACTTTGTAAAAATTTGTGTTTTTTCCCGACGATGGATTACCTATAAAGTTTTCTTGAGGGACTAAAATTCTAAAGAAAAATACAAAAAGATTTTCTTGTTTCTCTTTTATTTTGTTTTCTGGTTGAACTGCAATGGAATTGGAAGAAGCTAGAGTAATTTGTGCTTTTGACATGTTTTATATCGAGTCTTAGGACCGGAGCATTTGAAATAAGTACTTTCTTCATGATTTCCATAATTACATGTCTTTCTTTTGACACCAAGGCTCATCTTGCGACTCTTGTGATTAATTTTCGTGTGCTGAATTATATGATGAATGTGCTAGTTGCTTTAACTCGGGAGTCAGGTCCGAGTCATCCTAAGTGAGTTATGTGCATTGTGTAAGGTGAAATTTTGGTGTACTTTGTGTCATCCTTGCTAGTCTAGAACTTTCCCCATGTGTGAGTCAAAATGAAATGATTAAGTCATGTACATTTGAGAAGTGATATAGGCTTTCTTTGATTGACCATCTAGCCTATTTGCCTCACATTGCTAATATTATCCGTAGCCACCCCTTTTGAGCCTGTAGACCTTTTCTTAGGAAACCACATTACAAGTCAAATTCCCTTTGTTCTTAATCGAATCTTGTTGAACCTTTACCTCCGAAAGCACTTTAGCTAGAAGAGTAAAGAAAGATATTGTAGCTTTTGAGTGGAACCATAGAGAGGCCAAAAAGATGCACTTGTGTTCAAGAAAAAAAGGTACTAGCCAAAACTACCAAATTCAGGAGAGTGAAAAAAAAGAAGAACAAATAAATAAATAAAAGAATAAGACCTCCCATATAGTTGTCTGGGCTAGTAAGTATCTATATGTTGATGTGCTTAATGAAGAAGAGCCTAAATATATATGGTTTCATGGCAATACATTGAATTTGTTATGACAAGAAGGTGTTTGGAAGTGAAGTGTAGTGTATTAAAGTGTTTAGAGGGTTAGTCTCTACTTTCTCAAATATATCCTACCCGTCCTTTAGCCTACATTAAAATCTATAAAGTCCTACTTGATCATAGATTTTGCAAGCTTAGATTAGTCAAGTCTTACACTACGGGAAAGCCTATGGTATGAACTTGGGTGGCATAAGGTTTCTTTGTGAGATTGAGCAGATTCTTTCGATATGAGAGTCCTTAAAATATACTTGAACTTATATTAATTGTTGGCTACTTTCTCTGTAGTTTGTCGGTGAGGGCATATAATTTGCAAAGGATTGGTAGAGGTCTTAATTTTCGAGTTGGCACAAGGAGTGAGTCATGGTGTGAAATGCATTGGAGTCAAATTTTAAGGCGATAATGTTAGAAAAAGCCACATGAATATTTTAAATAATCTTGGCATGAGTTTAAAACTTGAGGAAAGGTATGAAGAGTGTGTATACTGGGTTCTAACTGTTGATATAAACCATTGTCATTGGTGTGATGCTTGAGTATGTTTTGAAATGTGTTTCTTGCCTATGTGCTAAACTTTAAGTTACTCGTGGACGAGCAAAAGTTTATGTGTGGGTGGTGATAAATGGTGAAAAGTGCATGTTTAGAGTGTGTTTATGAATTATTCTTCTGCGAGTTGCGAGAGTTCACATCGCTTTTGAAGTGAAATGTGCTCATTACGTGTTTCTTATGTTTAGGAACGAACTTGCACGGAAAAAGATCAAATATGAGAAAAATTGGCAAAAGAAAAGCTTAAGAGACCAGGACCGGAGCAGAAAAAAATTAGCTTCTCGAATCTGAATTAAGAGAAGCCAAATTCGCCCTAACTCAATCCTAAACCATATAAATATGAAAATTAGCCACTTTTTGAAGGGAGAGAAGACTTTGGAGAGGCAAAAACACGCTTGGAGCAAGAAGAAGGATTCAACTTCACGTTTTTTCCTCTTTCTTCCAATTTTTTTATTGTTATGAATCTATACTTGTAAGTGTCCAAACCATTATGAGTAGCTAAATTATCATCTAGGGTTTTATGGAATTTAGTGAAGAAGTATTATCTTTCCATTGCATTTAATATAAATTTATCATTTACTTTTCTCTACTTGCTCAATTATATTATTATTGTTGTTGATTGAAGGACCTTCAATTGATTGTGCCTATTTAGTGTGTACTGCTTGAGAGAGAACATGCATTTAGGTAGTTGTTGAATAACATCACTCCTAACGTATTTGAGAAATAAATTCAAAGGGTTTAAAGGCGGGACTAGAGATAACAAAATCTTCGTGCGGTTGTAATGAGCGGTGGATTAGTGCCAGCTAGTGTAGTTCGAGAGAATACGTCTAGTAAATTATGGTAGTTGCTCGAGAGAGAGTTATGATGCTCAAAGTACTCATGATCGGTAGAGAATACTTAGGCGAATTTATAGCAAACGTAAGGGAGGAGACTCTGATAATAGGAGAACTCATAACCCTAGACTTTTCTAATCTTGTCTACGACATTTTCTCTGTTAGTTATAAACTACTGCATTTTAATTACTTTGCCCTTAGTAGTAAGCACTCAAATTGTTATTAATATTTCTGAAGGTTTATTGCATGAATTCTTGCGAAACTAATGGTTGTGATTAGCAGGTTGATTCCTTGTGGGGTTCGACTCCGAACTTGTAAACTAGATTATATTTACAACGACCGTTAGACCTCTTAGAAAACATAGTTGTGCATCATCAAGTTAAATGAAGAACTCTATATGACTCAACCTAAGGGTTTTATAGTTCCTTGCAAGGAATATTCTATTTTTCGGTTAAAGAAATCATTGTATGGACTCAAGCAAGTTCCCAAATAGTGGTATAAAAAGTTTCTCCATTATGATTAGGCAAGGCTACTCTAGGAGTCAATGTGATAATTGTATTTATTTTAAATAATTTTCAGCGAGGTCTTTTGTGTACTTATTATTTTATGTCCATAATATGTTGATTGCTTCCCAGGAGAAATCACTTATTAATAAATTTAAGGTGCAACTCAATAGTGAGTTTGAGATAAAGATTTAGGCGCAACAAAAAATATTCTTGGCATGGAGATTCAGAGAGACCGAAAGGCACATAAGTTATTCTTATCACAAAAGAAATATATTAAGAAAGTGTTGGATCGGTTTAATATGGAAAATTGCAAGCCTATTTCCACTTCTATTTTGGCCACTTCAAGTTGTCCACGTACCTTTCCCGAAACAGAGGAACAAAATGAGTGTATGTCCCACATCCCTTATTCTAGTGTTGTTTGTAGCCTCATGTATATTATGGTTTGCATTAGACCTGATTTGACTTATACTACTAGTATGGTGAGTAGATACATGCATAATCCTAGGAAAAAGCAGTGGGACACCGTTAAATGGATCCTTCGTTACTTGAAAAATACTCCTAATATTGGCTTAGTATTTGATATTGGTAAGCTTATATCTAACGATGTTGTTGGCTACATATATTCTGATTAAGGTGGCGATCTTAATCGTCGTAGATCTCATTCTGGTTATATATTTTCTTTTTGTGGTGATTATGTTTCTTGGAGAATTGGCATTCAGTCTATTGCTGCTTTACGACAGAAGCAGAGTATGTTGCCTTTACAGAGTGTGTGAAGTAGGCTACTTGTTGCACGATCTTGTTATTGAGCTTGGTGTTGCACAAGGTGTTACCGTCGTATTTTGTGATAGCCAAAGTATTATTCACTTGACCAAAAATGATGTGTATCATTCAAAGACTAAGCACATTTATGTCAAGAAGCACTACATCAGAGATACTATTGCTGCAGGGAAAATTTTAGTGAACAAAGTTCACACATCAGAGAATCCTACGGATATATTGACTAAGCCTCTTCCTACTAAAAAGTTCCAACATTATTTGGCTTGGTTAGCATTTTTGGTTCTTGATTGCCCTTCAGGGCTTTATGGCGATGCTTGATGGATTTTGGTCCAAGGTGGAGATTGTTGGGCTTATGTCCCAAAATCTCGTGTGGGCTTGACTAACGTTAGTTGGGTTTTGGGGGGAGTTTTATTTTAGGAGGGATATATGTATATATATAAAAGTATCTCTTTAACCTAATTTTCATAGAATTCATAACTTTGTGAGAGAGATTATTGGGATCCTACAATTTTCTTCATAAATGTTGTGTCATTGTTGCCCCTTGGGGATTCTTTTATACTTCTCATATATTGAATTTGTTGGCTCGTTGCCGCCCGTGATTTTCTCCCGTTTTGGATTTTCACGTTAAATCTGTGTGCCATCTTTTATTGCTTTTATATTTTACTTCTCTTGTTTTTAATTGAATTTATTCTTGGATGCATTGGCTATGCACTTTTAATTCCTAACATGTACAAATAAGTTGTATGTGTTATGTATGCCGGGTGTATGTTATTTGTATGTTCAATGTACCACTGGACATACAATGGCATACACACAATATATAAAAAATGTACAAATGATATACAAAATCTATACAATCATATATTTGTATGCAAGTTATATAGAATTTGTATGAAGGTAGTATGAATCCCTAATTGTATACAAATTCAATTTTTTAAAAATAAAGATACTTTTTGAAAACTTAAACACCAAGATTAACTGGTAAATAACTTCTTAACTTAGTATATATACGAAACAATTTTATTCTATAATACCCTTTTTGTTCGACTATTCTTTAAACATTACTCCGTCCATTTTAATTTATGTGATGTAATTTAACTTTTGGAAATGGTTTAACAAAAAATAAGAACTTTTGAAACTTATGGTATTAAAGCTTAAAAGATAAATGATAAGTTATATGCCTTTATATTTTGATGATTTAACAAACTTTATATGAAAATCAGATAAGGAACTTGTTACACATCCTCAAAGTGCTCAAGAACAACAAGTCACATGTCTGGCACAAGTTCCAACGTGATCAGTCAAAGAAACGACAGAGAGAACAGATGGCTAGCAGTTCCTCCAGCGATAATA
Source organism: Nicotiana rustica (assembly GCA_005239535.1). Classification (NCBI taxonomy): domain Eukaryota; kingdom Viridiplantae; phylum Streptophyta; class Magnoliopsida; order Solanales; family Solanaceae; genus Nicotiana; species Nicotiana rustica. The sequence continues at coordinate 45,150 of ML456741.1, forward strand.
CAAGTCAACTCCCTACAGCTAGTAAAGTCGCTACATTGTTTCTTTGCACACGCAACCGTGCAGCGGTCACTTTATGGAGCATGCCTTTTACCGGATAATTGCATACATCATCCCAATGACCTCACTTATATATAACCAACATGAGGCAAGGGAAAACACACACTTGCAAACCCTAAATCATTAAGTCTCTCTCAAGTGTGTTGCTGTCTTTATTGACAAAACGCTTGAAGAACAAAGTAGCAACAGGACAAAGGACCAGATCCAGCACTGAGTCTATTATATGTCCTTAGTATTGTTGTATCTTTGTTATTGTTATTTACTTGTAATTCCTACTCAACTTAGTTAGAAGCATTCCGCAGGACATCGTCTGTAAAACTATAAACCTTGTGTTTGTGTCTGGCTGGAGTTAGTAAAAGTGGTGAGCTTTGTAATAGAGTTATTACAAAGAGGCTTGCAATAGAGTTATTGCAAGTAGGTGAAGGATTAAGAGGTGAATTCCTAGATTAAAATAGATTGTAATCTAAAGTTTGCTCGGTTAGTGAAGTTGAAATCATACGAGTGTAAGTCGTGATTTTTAATCTCGTGAGCTGAGAGTTTTTCACGTAAAACAATGTTGTGTCATTTACTTATTGTTGTGTGTGTATGTTCTGTGGGAACTATATAGAGAACCAGGTTCCTTTATCAAGTTTGGTGGACTCTAAGTTTACATCAGTAAAGGCTTTATGGAGTCATATAATATAATATATGTGACTATAAAAACTTCTTATTAAGGATAAATGGGTAAAGTAAAAAGTTTAAAGTAAAGTGTATTACATTAATTGAAATAGAGTACTAACTATATTATTTTTCTAAACCAACTCTTTCCACATCTAATATCAATACCACGATTCCACGAACGCTTTAACAGAATAGAGCAGAATTTCATTAGGCTTTTCAGACAGAAGGATTTAGCCCTTGCTTCAAACTTATAGTCGTAAATCCTTTATGCATGTTGAAATATATCTAAAAAGATTTGGGTTTGAAATACAAACTAAAATCAGTAATTTTGAAGCCGTATATTGAAGTAATTTCAAATGACACTTGAAAACACAGTGAATTATAATCTTAAATCCTACCGTGTCCATCAAAGTGGATCCTAAGCTATTACTTTTACTTTATCACAATGTTTCTTTCAACACTATTTGACTCCTCTAATATTAATAGTGTAACATAAAGTAGTACAGTTTTAGTTTTTCTAATAACGGTTACTTTTCCTACTTCCCAGATAATTAAGTTGTAAAAAATATGAAACTGGCCAAAATATTTCCTTTTGACTATTGATGAGACAAGAAAAGAGTAATTCAACGTGAAAGTATGACTTCATCCATTTCATTAATATAATATTGATGGTAAAAGTTGAATAGCTAAATGAGTTTGAAATCCTAAAAGTTGTGAAAATTGTAAAAAACTAAAATCTTGTGAAATAACGTGAACGTTGTGTCACAAAGTAGAAAGAGTATTACATAAATTGAAAATGATAAAGTTGGACACAATGCGCATTCTCCCCCTAAATGTTGCATACTGAAAACGTTGATGGAGCTATAAGCCAGAGCAAGAGAGAGAAAGAGAACATTTATTTATTGTACTGGACAGTGAATAAAAGAGAGTGAAGCCTAGCCTAAGCAGATATTTGTATTCAACTCTAGTACATCAATTGGCTAATGTAACAACTATCCAACATTCTCCCAAATGCATTCTCTGAATCCCTAAAAATGTGATTGCAGAGAATCAAACTTGCTGTAACCCTATAAACATTTACATCTCAGGCAAAAAAGAAAAAGAATGACAATAATATGTAATGTACAACTGCAAAACAATCTCTCTAAAGACAACTCTGGTAGATCAATCATCACAAAATGGTGCCCAGCAACCAAATATGCAGCAACAAACAATAGGCAATAAGACCTAGCCTGCCCCTTGGATGACTCATCATAGCTCGACTCGAAGATACCCTGAACATAATAGGAAACCAAGTGTTAGACTGACAAAACCGAGCAAGCCCACCTGGAGGTAGAAAGTTAAGGACTCAAAACTTCAAGTACGCGTCAAGCAAAAACAAGAACTGGACACAACTCCTTCCCTGCGCCAACAAAAACTACGCCTCAATCTCAAGCAAGTTTGGGCCGCAATATGAATCCTCACTAACCATGTCTCTCCATATAAGCTCATCTCAGACAAATAGTATACAAAACAAAAATAAACACAAACTTAAGTACTATAAGTTCTCCACATTTTCTACTAGCATATAAATCTTTGACACAACCCCCTCCATACACCACTCTCAAAAAAATCATGCAAGTAACAAATGGTAGAGATTGTTAGAAAATCATGGTATGAGGCATGAGAACCTAGCAAGATAACATCACCATTTCTATTGTCTCATGCTTGACCTGAATATAATGTCTCTGAATTTTGATTGGCAAATGTTATTCCTAGACTTTAAGAAATACAGGGAAAAATTGAGATTTCATCCATAAAGTCAATGAGAAGCTAGCAAGAGTAGCTCTAAGATATTACCAAATTCCGTCAATTCTGTCGGCAATCATCTTCCCTTGCCCTGGAATAAGACCTGATGTATTGAGAGACTTGAATGCATGACCTGCACAACAGGAGAGAAATTTAAGTTTGTTGCACATAAAATTCTTCTTCCAAAATTTTCAAAGTTCCATTACTATACCTTTTTCTTGGTCAGCTTCCTCGTCATTTATCAACCGTTCAGATTCAGTATCTATATTTATTGCAAGTTGATCCGTAGATCCCTTCCGCAAAGTTCGGACATGAGCAGCTGATGTAACTGAAGAAGAGGCTAAATTCTTACTAACTGGCACCTGCAACGACACGAATACTGCAGGTTAGACTGCTTTGTGCACCCACATTTTCTTCCCAGTTTATAGAAGAAATGTTAAGTCATACCACTCCACTTTATAATGGTTTTGCAAGAAACAAGTATATATCATTTTTGCAATAGCATAGCAATGCAGAGAGGTAATACAATTTACATAAAATCCTATCATCACCACAGCTACTTTGAGAGGAAAAGCAGATAATAAACGCTTGAGAGCTCCTTGAGTAAACACCAATGGGAGAGAAGTTTGCACTGGAAAGCACACGCAAGTAATTTAGGCAGCAAGGATACACCAATTTACCTAACATGTAGTCTGCTTTGATTTGTGGAAAGCAAACAAGTTTGAAGTTTGCTATATAACCTAAAATATAATTCATGTAAGGTTCTTTATATAACGCCAATGTACAATAAGAAATAGAGTTAATTTTTAATTAAGAGAATTTGAAATCCTACATAATAGTAATTTTTTATGATTCAAGTTGGAGACTCAATTAAGTAAATAAAAGTGTGCTCTATCTATAAGCTTAAGCTTTTAGATGAGATGCTATCACACTTCAACACGGTATCAGGGAATAGGCAGAGGTTCTGGATTCTAGTCCCATCGCGACCCACTATCAGAAAGAATATCCACGTGCTTGGACCATCAAAAAGAATCAGGCCCACACGTGAGGAGGCATGCTTAAGACTAAATAAGTAAATAAAAGTGTGCTCTATCTAACACCTTAAGCTTAAGCTTTTAGATGAGATGTTTAGACACTTCAGCACTTCTAAATTGCAAAAGAGAAGGCTCCAAATATATATAGTATCATTTCCGGAACAGCGGAATGCTCTTCACGAATCGCCAGGGATTAGTAAATCAAGGAACTGCAGGTTAAAAATATATGCATAATCAAGCCATAACTTGCGCATATGTAAGTCTTCATTCTTGTATTCCTGCTTTTACCCGTGATCAAGGTCCAAAACAACAAGAAGTTGAAAGGGGTGTTATTGAAGGCATCTGATCTGATGAAGAAATCATTTTGTACAACTCAACACTCGCAGTCTCAAAGGCACAAAAGACTAAAATATTCAGAATGCAGAAGCAACAGATGGCACATATTTTCCCGCGCTATCTTAAACATACGAGATGTAGAAAATTTGGCCATGACTGTGCTAAAGAGCATTTTTAGTCAGAAGAAAATGGCACGTCAAGATATCTTGATGGTCAGAAGGTCAAATGCATTGATTACAGTTCTGTTCATCCTTGTCCCAGGGATGCCACTTGGGCGTTTCATGGCGGCCTAAGTAAATCATATAGTTTGCTTATTTAGTGTGATTATCTTTTGTATGCATTTTATAATTTATCTTGCATTATAATATATACCAGCAACATTTTACTATATCCTTCCATGCACATTTATTCAACAGGCATCAATAAGCAGTAAAATAACGTACAAGTTGCAAATTCCATGAAAATCTTGTCTCTATCGAGAACTTAAGAGAACAAAGGAACTGAAGCGCAACTTAATTATTACATATTTGTCAAACTATTATTTTCTAATCAAATTGTCAAAAGACCTTTACTCTCGGCCTCTTTAGGTTTACTTGATCAGGATGTATAAGCTACATCCTTAGAGAAAAAATTAAGAAGGCAAGCCAACTAAAGGATGACACTGCTGAGGAATAACACATGACCAGCAATGGTCGCGAAAAAGCAAGATAGACATTGAAAGTAGGCAATGTGTGACTACTGAAAAAGGAATGCAATGTATTGCAATCAAACGTACCACATCTTGAACTTCAGATATCTCAGACTGAGCAGGCAAGATAGCTGTTTCAAAGATGCCCCTTTCCTGGTTGATCTCAAGTGGTGTAACCTTAAGTTGATTAGAGCTTTCTAGCGACTTAACCTTACTTGATAAGTCCTCAACAACCTTTTGGGTCCCATGCAAGTCGGCAAGCAGCTCTTCTGTTTTGGCTTTCAAATTTTCAGATTCCAAAACTTTGGCAACAATCAGCTTATGAAGCAATGGTAACAACCGTGTCACCGGAGTCTCTTTCTGGAGACCAACCAAATTATTGCTTCCCAGCTTCTGTATCATATTTTCCAGACCAATTGTGAGTTCTAACAACTCATTCTCCATCTTTCCATAGTCCTTCTCATCTCTAATGTGCTCTTCAACTTCTTCCTTCAAATGCTCAATTTGCAGTGCCTGTTTCTCAAGGCTTGACTGTAGTTCTTTATTCTCAAGACACAGTGAGCTCATCTGGAGCTGCAATCTGGGGAAAGTATCAACTACATAAAAGAGCTTCCTGACATCAGGTGAATCATAGGCCTCTGCATCTCTCACATCAGGCACCATGAGTGTTTCCATCCCATTTATTTTATCAAAAAGAGATTTCAAATGAGATGCAGAGAGGGTTGAATCTTCAGCCTCTGAAAGAATAGTATAAAAGCAGGTGAGAAGACAGTAAGCTGCTATAGCCACGGCCAATATTTTCATAATTTAAGAAAAAGAAGTTATAACATAGTAAACAAAGTCTGTACCTTGAAATTTCAGTGAAGCTTTAGATTTAAGAGACAAAACTTCAGCTTCTTTCTCCCTGATATTATCCTCTTTTGCCTGATAATCCTCTAACTTAAGCTTCATCCCATTGCAAAGATCATTTGACGCTTCTAGATTAGTCTCCAGTTGGGAGATCCTCTCTTGGTGAATCTCCTTTTCTTCCAAGACTTTCACACAAGTATTATTGCTTTCTTCCAATTTAACCTGCAAATTTTTAATTGTACCAACCATCACATCCACCACAGTTTTGAACTGTTCAGTAAGATGTTGACTGTGTCTAGCCGCCAATAGCAGCTTCTCAGCGGTATTTGCAGTCTCACTGCTATCAAGCGCCAACTGATAATGTGCTACAGCATCTTCACCAAAATTTCCTAATTGTTCGGGTGAGGTTTCCTTCAATTTTTCCAGGTCAAAGTTGGAGCCAAGTTCAGATAATCTATTTTGAGTCAAAGCCAGTTCATTATTTGCATCATTACAAGCAGAAAGTAGAACTTCAAGATCCCTTTCCAACAATTGTATAGTATTTTCCTGCGCTTGCCGTCCAACTTCTGCATCTCTGACCTTTTGCTTAAGAGATTCTGTGAGTTCAATCATGGGTAGAACTTTACTTTTTGTCAACTGTAGTTTTTTAAGTATTGTTCTGATCGAATCATCCATCAATTGCGAGTAACATCCAATGTTCTCAGCAAGAATCTTGTTTCTCAATTGGAACCCATCCACAGCTTTCCCCAGATGCAATGTGATGTCACCATCAATTGCACTTGCTTCACCATTGGCTACTTCCTCGATTAGACCATCATTAACAACAGATACTGAAGGAATTGAGAAAGATGTGTCATCCTACAAAAACAATATAGCAGATAGGTAAGAGAAGTTACATCTAGAATATGCAGACCACCTGATCATATTTCAAATAGAAAAGCAAGAACAAGGGAAGAAAGAGGAGGAAGAAGAAGGTGCGATGATGATATCACATGATTACCTTCACAGGAGATTCTGGAAGCATTTCGGAATCTATTTCCGAAAAAGAATCCCAGATTTCTTTAAGAAGAAGATCCATGTCTTTTAGACTCTCAAACTTTTTCTCAAAAGCTTGTCGGAGAGAGAAAAACAAAGCCTCATCTTTCAGAAGTAACTGAAGTCGGCTAAGAAGGGTTGAGAGCTCCAGAACATTAGTTTCTACGCTGCCCTGTGATCCAGCCAACTCTTGCATGCAGGCATCTAATTTCGAAGTCATAACTAAAAGTTCCTCTTCTGCGTTCTTCTTTTCATCAACAAGATTGGATATTTTGTTTTCGGAATTCAGTAAAGCATCTTCTAGTGATTTTATAGTCATGGAAGCATCACTTAGCTTGCTGTTTTGGAAATCAGCTTCGCCTTTGAGATTTTTCATCTCATTCTCTAAATCAGCTATACCAACTTGTACCCTGTTATTTTCCTCAGTAAGCAGAGATATGTTTTTTTCTGCCTGAGCCAGTGCCTCTTCAAGGGATTGTATAGTTTCATCTGCCACCTTTAGTTTGTTGGTATGGAAAGTGAATTCCTCCTTGATTTTCTGCAGCTCAGATTCAGCAGCATCCTTACCAAGTAAAGCTTCTTCTTTCTCATTCTTTATTACCAAAACATTCTTCTCTGCCAGGGACAAAGCATCCTTGATGGATTTTCTATCCGCGGACACATTTGCAAACTCCACAGTTTTAGAAGAAGCTTCTGCTATTGCTTTCTCTAATTCTTTTTCAACTGATGCTTTAGCAGCTTCTAGCTCATTTTTGTCCTCCAGGAGTTGAGAGATGTTGTTGTCTGCAGCAGATAATGCATCCTTTAGGGATTTAACGGTTGTCTCGACCTCCAACAATTTGTTGGCTAAAGAACTGGCTTCATCTTTTACTCTCCCCAACTCCTGCTCTGCCTCTACCTTTGCAGTTTGGCTCTCACTTAAGTATCCTGAAAGCCATTTGACCTTTTCTACGGGGTCTTTAAAACCCAAATCAGCCGGAAGAACAATACCATCAAGTGACTCGATAACCTTCTGAAGCATGTTATTGCTTTCAACTACGAACTGCTCTAGCTGATCCCTTTGATCCTTCATAGCAACAAGATCAGTCTCTAGTTGAGGGATACGGTCCACCTCAGCTGAGAGCTTATCAATCTGCAACTTGTGGTCATCAGATACAGATTCTTGCAGATGTAAATCTGATTTGAGCTTCTCTATTTCAGCACTCTTCTCATCCAATGCTCCTTTCAATTTTTCTCGTTCTTGAACAAGCCCCTTGCCTTTTTTAACTGCCATAGATAACTTTTCCCTAAGTAATGCAACTTTCTCCTCATATTGTTCGAGATTCCTCTCTAGAGATTCCTTTTCTTCCTTTAAAGCAGAAAGCTCCTCGGTAACCTTGACCGAATGGTTTGACAATCTATTCAACTCTGCTTTATCTGACATCTCTTCTGTGAGTATTTGACCATGTAGCCTCAATTCCAGATCCTTAATGTACAAATTACTCTGGATCTGTTCAAAGGACTCGACCTGATGCTTATAGGATTCAAGAGAGGCACTACTTTCTTCTTTTATATTCTCTACGCATTTCGTAATGAATAAAGTCATGTCAGGCTGGCTTTGACATAACAATTCTCGGTCGTGTGTGTTGATTTTAGATGCCTCTAGCAGCATATTGATGATTTGATCCTTATCCATTGAAGCCTGTTGCTCTTTCTGGACAAGCACTGCATATTTATGCTTTAAATCCTCCAATTCCTCTTGAAGGTAGCTCCTGTCCTGTGCTTCTACCACAAGAGAAGCAGTAAGATGAACAAGTTCATTATTTGCTGCCTCATTTGCTGCTACCATCTGCTCATGTAACTTCGCTACTTCTTCTTTAGCCAGATAAAATGATTCCAGGAGCCAAGAAACCTGTGCATCAGGTCTATTTGATTGTACGGACTGGGGAAAGTCAAATGATGACAGGGAATCTGTCACTCTTTGGAGTTGCAGAGATGTCTCATTTAATGCATTCATCTCATCTGCAAGCCACTGAACTTTCTGAATGGTATCTGTTGACTGAAATTGCTCGTTTCCAGTGGCCTTGGACAATAATTCTTCACATTTTTGAAGTATCATCTCCTTTTGAATGAGAGCTTCCTGCAGTGACGCAGCTAAATTTTCACTTCTTACCAGTAAATCCTTGGTTTGTTCAGCAGCCTCAAGACTAATCGACTTCTCTTGCAACTCAATATGATATCTCTCCAGTTCACTAGTTTTATCAGACAGTGACTTCTTCAGAGCATCACGCTGCTGAACTAATGCCTTTCCTTTTGTCACAGCCAAGCTAAGCTTCTCTTTCGTGTTAGCATACCTTGTTCTCTCCTGTTCAATTTCAGCATTCAGCTTTGTAATTTCAGCATTTGCATTCTCAACCATCAATTTATGCTTATTAAGTTCCTCGGACAGCTTTCCATTTTCATCACTTAAAAAGCTCAAATGTTGGTTTAGATTCAGTTCTCTTGTTCTAAATTCAGCCAATACATCATGTGCAGCAACCAACACCCCCACTTCATCCTGCATACTGTGGTCTGGTGCAACTTCAGCTAAACTCTGTCTAAGTTGGTCGACTTCAGAAAGGAAAACATTATACTTCTCAACTAAAAACGAGATCGTATTCTGGACATGATACATTTTTCCTGTAACTGATTCATCAGAGATTTCTTCTTGAGGAACTGCTGAAGCAAGAGATGCTAAGATCTCATTAGCAATCACTGTCATATGACGCTCCTTCTCAAGTTGAACCTCAGACAAGTAAGCAGAATTTTCTTGTTCTGAATTTAATTGAGAAAGAGCAACATCACGTGACATCGAACACTCAGAAACCTTTGAATTGAGGACATCAGTTTCTTGATTCTTCATATGTATGATGTCATTAAGCTCTCTGATTCTGCTCTCAGACTGAACACGCTCATCCAGAGCTTCTTTAAGAAACTTGGAGACATTTGTTACCACCTCATGCAATGAGGCACCAGAGGTCAAATCCCTGACTCCTGCTTCACTTTGGTGAAGATTCTCAACTAACTCACTATCATCTTTATTTAGCAGTGACCGACTACCAATCAGATCCTTAAGTTGATCATTTAGGCGACTGAGTTCGCACATAGATGCTGCTCTTTCTTCCTGCACATAAATCCAGAGGTGAGCAAATAAAATATCCCTGAATATAGCAGTATTTATGTAAAACTACCTCAATTAAAACCAACCTCAGCTTCTCGAGCAATCCGATCTTTTTCAGTAACACTATCATTTAGCATTTTGCGCAACTGTTCTACTTCAGCTTTCAAATCTTGATCATGTGATCCATTGCTCAATCCTTCCAGTCGACTATCCTGTGCATCATTGCTCTCCTCTACATACCGCGGAGTTTCAGGACCTTCGATGACATCAGGGCAATCAACAAACATGTCCTCCCTTCCCCCATCTTCTGCCATTCTTCTATCTTTTGTATCATTCTCTATATACTCTGCTGCAGTCACTGATCCCCCACCATTTAGATCCGTAGCATCCACCTGCAAAGAGTTTGTCCAAGAAATAAGCTCTAAAGATATTTATTTACAAGACTAACACATGAGCTATGAAGGTACTAAAACTTAATTGGAACAAACATGAAAATGATAGACAATAATCAAATGTTCCAAAACAGAAGAAGCGAACAAGATTTTTATTAAAACCCAAATTCCAGGCAAGCAAATAGGACCCTAAAGTGTTATCATGCATGCCTTTACCTCAATATTTAGAAGTTGAATGATTTCACATTCTCCACTAAGTATTTTCTAACATATAGGAAGTAAACACATATAATTCATTTAAGAACCCATTTCCATCTAATATTACTAATAATTTTCAGTAAAACGACCTGAGAAATTCATGAACAGACACTACTGTGCTTCCTCCAATGAAACCACAAGCATCAAAGCACCCACTCTTTACAACACCATAACTAATGAAGTCCATGTAATGTAACAAGGTATAAAAGTTTAATAGCATGATAAGTTTTAGGAAGCTACATTCAGTACATGAAGAACTCTAAAAAACAACAGTAAGGCCATGCACACATAAATGCACCGACACATAAAACATCAAGATAAGAAAATCAAGATAGGCAAAGTAAGACCTGATTAAGCTCCCCTCCATCTATAACTACACCTGAACCAGCACTAAGTTCAACATTTTCATCAGATGTGGAACCATCTCTGACCTGCTCTGCATCATTATTTTCTGGCATTGCATGCCCCAAATCTCGCCAATACAGCTTCTATTTTCCCTTCAAGACACAAAAGGGTCTCTGGAAAAGCAAAAAAGATTCAATCTTTATTGGTACCCATATCAATCAATATATTTCTAAAAAGTAGAAAAAGAGTGAAGAACAAACAATTTTTTTTTGGTACCCACATCTATAATTTTTAAGAAATGTGAAGAAGATTCAATATTTCCTGATATCAATTTGGTTATTATTTTCAAATGTTTCAATTAGAGTTCAATAAAAAAGTGTCATGTCAGACAAGAAAATGATAAGAAAACCTAGAAAAATGGACTACAGATGGTTATAAGAAAACCATATGACGTGATAGAAGAATAATTACCTAACGAAGAAGGGGATTTTTGTTGGGGTTTCTTGTGTTGTGTTTCGATATGATTAGAGTTGAAGTTGTTGGAGAAGACGATGGTGGTGTATGGATCTTGGATTTTGGAGTTGTGCAAATCACGTGAAGATTGCAATTTTGGTTGACTTAACGACGTCGTAAAGTGCCAGTTGTTATTACTGTTATGAGAAGATTGCCTCGGGCTTCCCAAACTAACGGACTTTGGAAGAACGAAATTTGGAGAAAGGAGGGGAAAAGCATCTTGATGCAAAAACACATTTTTATCTCCAATTAAAAGAATGAGAGTAAATCGGGTATTTGCAGTCCTGCCTTATATTTGTGCCACATTTTAACATGTACCTTATTTTTAAAAATTATTAATTTGGTAGTTAATATGACTATTATACCTCTGACAAAACATATAAAAGATGCATCACGCATAAATCACTTTACGATTTTCCTCCATCACTCTGTCTCTCCTCAGATCTCCTCTAAAGTTGCATTCTAAAGTTGTTTCACGTTGAACTCCAAAGTCAAGCAGAAGATTCTTCACGTTAAACCTAATTTAACGTCAAAGCTAATTCAAATATGATGAAGTTTTGTCCTACATAACATGCTGAAATTTTTGGTTTAATTGCTAAACAAGCTGATTTTTTACATAATTTGCTAAAACTTCACACCAAAAATACTGAAGTATTTGTCTTGCAGTCTAAATAAGTTGAAGTTCTTTAGTTCATTTGCTAAGACTTCAGCTCTAAAATATGTTGAGGTTATGTCCTGCGTTCAATAGTTTTGTCATTAGTTTTTTTCGAAACTTTAGCAAAAAATACTGAAGTTGTTTAGTCCATTTGTAAAAACTTCAGGACAAACGTGCTGAAGTTTTCCTCCTGCACTATGTAATTTTCTCTTGAATGTTGAAGTTAAATTTAAAAGTTAAACAAGCTGAAGTTTTTTAATTCATTTGCTAAAACTTCAGCAATAAAATATGCTGAAATTTTTTCCTGCATTCAATATTTTTGTCATGAGCTTTTTCCGAAACTTCAGCAGAAAATGCTGAAGTTGTTTAGTTCGTTTTTAAAAACTTCAGGAAAAACATGCTGAAGTTTTCCTCCTGCACTACGTAATTTTTTCTTGAATGCTGAAGTTAATTTTAGAAGTTAAACAAGCGGAAGTTTTTTAGTTCATTTTCTAAGGCTTCAGCGCTTAAATATGCTGAAGTTTTTTCCTACATTCAATAATTTTGTCATGAGCTTTTTCCGAAACTTCAGCAGAAAATACTGAAGTTGTTTAGTTCATTTTTAAAAATTTCAGGAAAAATGTGCTGAAGTTTTCCTCCTGCACTACGCAATTTTTTCTTGAATGCTGAAGTTAATTTTAGAAGTTAAACAAGCTGAAGTTTTTTAGTTCATTTGCTAAGACTTAAGCACTAAATATGCTGGAATTTTTTCCTGCATTCAATATTTTTGTCATGAGCTTTTTCCGAAACTTCAGCAGAAAATGCTGAAGTTGTTTAGTTCATTTTTAAAAACTTCAGGAAAAACGTGCTGAAGTTTTCCTCATGCACTATGTAATTTTCTCCTGCATGCTGAAGTAAAAGTTCATACCAAACGAGCTTTTTCATGAGCTGAAGTATTGTAGTACATTTCTTAAAACTGCAGCTTAAACGTGCTTAACAAAAACTTCAGCTTAAACAAGAAAAATCGTCTTTTTAAAAGACTTTTAACAAAAAGACGGGTACAGATGTGATGTGTGGCTAGAATTCGTGATTTTAAGCATTATATACCTCGCATTTTATGTGCTTTA
>ML456742.1:0-19078 GCA_005239535.1 Nicotiana rustica
CAGTTAGGGTTATAGGTGTTCCCATATTGATTTGTTTGTCCCCTATTTGCATTACCCACAAAGAATATAGACTCTGGATTAACTGGGCATAAATCACTCGAATGACCCTCTGCACAGACTTCACAAAATTCTTGAATCTGTTGCACTGGTTGTGCCTGCTGCTTGTTAATTATCAGGTTCATCTGATTGACTTGGTTAGTCAATGTAGAGATCTGGGCTGACAATGCTGAGACCACATCTAGTTCAAGGACTCCTGGTGATTTTTGAACCACATTCCTTCCCATCTCTCCTTGCCAGTCTGGATTGCTTTTGGAGAATTTATTCAATAATGCAAATATTTCATCATAATTCTTCTCCAACACCTGACCTCCGGCTGCTGCATCTACCACAATTTTTGTTTGAGGATGGAGCCCTTCGATGAAAGTGTGAACTAACACCTCGTTTGACTGATTGTGATGAGGGCAGTCTCTGAGTAGTCCCTTGAACCTTTCCCATGCTGAATATAAAGATTCACCCGTTTTCTGTCGAAAGGAAACTATCTCACTCCTGATCTTTGCAGTCTTTCCTGAAGGAAAGAACCTTGCCAGAAATTTCCTCGCCAAATCGTTCCATGTTGTAATGGAATTAGCTGGTTCTGCCTTCAGCCATCGCTTTGCTTCGCCCAATAGAGAGAATGGGAAAAGCGTAAGCCTCACATAGTCTGGCGTGACCCCATTAGTGATATAAGTATCACTGATTTCCAAGAAATTTAGAATGTGCTGTTGTGGATCCTCGTGTGGAAGACCCATAAACTGCCCGTTTGCATGAAGTAGCTGGATCATGCTCTGTTTAAGCTCAAAGTGCCCAGTGATTCTGGGCTTCACAATGCTGGAGGTAACATTAGCAATACTGGGCATTTCTACCTCTTGAACCGCCATGTGTTGCTCCTCTATCATGTTTACAGGAAATCGGAAGAAGCCTTGAATATTAGATGTATCTCTTGCCTTCGCAATCTCCTGTGAAATGATCTCTCAGGTTCGGGTTCAAAGCCGTCAAGTCTGTCTTGGCTTCTGACCCTGCGCATTCAATTAAAGTTCCTGAGATGGGAGCAAACTTCACGTGACGTTAGACTCAATAAAACAACAATTAAAGCAAGTAAATAGAAAGTAGTCAATATTCAAGTCCCCGACAACGACGCCAAAAACTTGTTGGTTGATTTCCCAATGCACACGCAAGTGTACGTGGTCGACAAGTAATATAGGATTTTAAGTCCAGATATCGTACCCACAGAGACACGTGTAAACTACTTGCTAAATCACTCTAATCGTTATTTAATCAAGCCAATATAAAATCAATGATGTAATATTTTATACTAAAATTCTATGAAATAACTAATTAGCAAGTGACAAGAACTAATCTGATGTATTCAGTAGAGACAAATATTCCAGCGTTGTGATCTGTTCACCACTCGTATTGCATTCTAATTAACTCTCCCTTCCATATAATTTACTCATGGTTGCTAATTAATCGATAAATGCTCTCATAGCCTTCTCCCGAAGCACTACTCGCCTATTCTCAATAGATTAACGCCTATATTCCTATGAAATTAATCTATTAGAACGCACTAAGATTACGATGTTTAATTAAGCACGGTGACTAGGTATATTCCTATCCTAACCACAAATCCGCTCCCCTGAAGGGTTAAGATCGCGCTCTCTTCAATTCTTCTCTAATCTATATACGGCTTTCCCAAGCATAACATAGATAGTATATAGAACCTAATTGATGGCCAAACAATTAAGCAATTAAACACAGAATTGAAGAAACAACCATATATTGAGTAAACTATATTCAAGGTTAAATTAATGTCGAATAACAATATCCATGGCTAAACCACAACCCCAGAACAATGGGTGTTTAGCCACTCATGCTATGATCAAACAATTGCATAAGTGTGCATGAACTGAAAATACTTGAATAAAAATGAAGAAAACTGATAATCCTTGCTCCTTCAATGATTTCGTGTGTGTATTTTGCTCCCAAATTCGTCTCCCCCCTTCATGATGTGTTCTTGGGTCTATTTATATGGTTGGGATAAACCCTAACCGTGTAGGAGACTCCTATCTCCACTTGGAAACACTTGAAAACGTTTAAAACTCGGACTTTACCGAAATAGGCACCCTGGCGTTAGGGGTCTAACGCCTGGGTAACGCCAGGCACCCCCTGGCGTTATGGCTCTAACGCCTGGGTAACACCAGGCACCCCCTGGCGTTATGGCTCTAACGCCTGGGTAACGCCTGGCACCCCCTGGCGTTATGGCTCTAACGCCTGGGTAACGCTAGGCTTGTCCCGGATCGCTCCTTTTCGACTCTTGCACGTATTTTCCGACGTTTATGCTCTCATTTAGCTCGGCTTCCATTTCCAATTCACCTACACATTAAATAAACTCCATTAGGCACATACGACATGTATTTTTATCATTAAAGCACATAAAATACAAGGTATATAATGCTTAAAATCATGAATTCTAGCCACGCATCACATGTCCTAAAAGCGGTCTTCGAATATCAGAATCCCGAATTGAGCTGATGGTACCCAGCCCTCAAGTCGATCTTGGAGAACACTCTAGCTCCCTGAAGCCGATCGAACAAGTCATCAATACGGGGCAAAGGATACCGGTTCTTCACCGTAACCTTGTTCAGATGTCTGTAGTCAATGCACATACGCATGGTTCCATTCTTCTTCTTTACGAACAACATCGTTGCACCCCAAGGCTACACACTAGGCCGAATAAACCCCTTATCTAGGAGTTCCTGAAGTTGTTCCTTCAATTCCTTCAACTCTGCTGGGGCCATGTGGTAAGAAGGAATGGAGATAGGTTGGGTCTCAGGCAATAAGTCGATACCAAAATCAATGTCCCTGTCAGGTGGCAAGCCTAGCAGGTCTACTAGAAAACGTCCGGGAAATCATAGACCACGGGAACAGAATCAATGGAAGGACTCTCACTACTAACATCCCTCACAAAGGCCCTTCCCAATCATACGATGAGCCTTCAGAAAAGAAATCACCCGACTAGGCACGTACTCTATCGAACCTCTCCACTCAATCCTTGACAATCCAGGCATCGCTAAGGTCACGGTCTTGGCGCGACAGTCGAGAACCGCATGGTATGGAGATAGCCAATCCATGCCTAAACTTACATCGAAGTCAACCATGCTAGGTAATAATAGATCTGCCCGGGTCTCCCGACCCCCAATAGATATAATACAAGACCTGTACACCCAGTCTACCACAACAGTATCCCCCACCGGAGTCGAAAGATGAACATCTGATACCAAGGACTCACGTGGTGTATCCAAGAAATGTGCAAAGTATGAGGAAACATATGAATACGTAGAACCAGGATCAAATAATAGTGCAGCATCCCGGTGACAGACTGAGATAATATCTGTAATCACTGCATCTGAAGCTATAGCATCTGGTCTGCCCGGAAGTGCGTAGAAATGGGCCTGCCCTCCACCTGACCGACCTCCCCCTTTGGGGCGGCCTCTGCCTGACTGACCTCCACCCTTGGCTGCTTGAGTGGGTGGTGTTGTAACTGGTGCTGAAGCTGGAGGCGAGTTCCTGTGCTGAAATGAACTACCAGTAAGCGGGGATAATACCTCTTGATGTGACCCAGATCCTCACACTCGAAATAACTTCTACCAGCAATTGGCGATGGGGACTGAAGGGAACCCATATGACCTGGGTAGCTGCTTGAAGAACCATGTGCTGAGGAACCCTGAACTGGTAGTGGCCGAGATGAGCTCTGGGTTGGAAGTGCACTGAATGAGGAGCGGTCCGGACGAGAGCTCCCGTGACCGTGTCCTGATGAAGCACCACTATAAGCTGGATGGGCTGGCAGAGGAGGCCTGAATGGTCTGCCTTTGTTGTGCCGGGACTGACCTCCCGATTGATCACCACTATAATTACCAGAACCCCGAGGCCTCTTGGCCTCCCTCTCAACAATCTCCTGGCGGCGCACTGACTCAATCTCCCTGGCTATGTCAACTACCTCCTCAAAATAAGCACCGGATACCCTATCTCTGGTCAGAAAAACTCGTAGCTGGTAAGAAAGACCATCAAAAGAATCTCTGAATCCTCTCCCTATCTGTGGGAACTAGCCAGATGGCATGACGGGCTAACTCAAGGAACCTCATGTCATACTGCGTCACGGTCATGTCTCCCTGACGCAACTGCTCAAACTCTCTGCGCAGCTCCTCTCTACGAGACTGAGGTATATACTTCTCCATAAAGAGAATGGAGAACTGGTGACATGTAAGGGGTATTGCATCAGCGGGTCTGCGCCTCTCATAGGCCTCCCACCAAGCAAGTGCAGCTCCTGAAAATTGGAATGTAGTGAATGGAACCCCGCTGGCCTCTAATATCCATGCAGTACGTAGTATCCTCTTACACTTGTCCAAGAAAGCCTGGGAATCCTCTCCCTCTATACCCCTAAAGTTCGGAGGCTGGAGTCTGCTGAACCTCTCTAACTTACGCTGCTCTTCGTCGGCTAAGGCTGGGACCACATAATCCTGTGCCGGGGCAATATGCTGCACTGGGGCTGCCCCAAGTGTCTGAAGTCCCTGGATGACCTGCTTAGGTGTCCGGGTAGCTGGAGTCTGGATGCCTCCCCCGGCTTGAGAAGTAGTAGCTGTAGTGGACATAGCGACGGCTTGTGCCAAGCTGGTGCACATCGTCAAAATCTGGGCTAGAGGCTCCTGAAGACCCGGAATCACAATGGGCACTGCTGGTGCTTGAGTTTGCCCTACTGGAATCTCAGCTGCGGGGACCTGCTCCTAAGTAACGGGAGGGTCCACAACTGTTGCCCCGGCTGCTGTGCGGGCTGCACCCCTCCCTTTGCCATGGGCGCGACCACGGCCTCGACCTCGGCCTGGTCCTGCTGGAACTGGTCACCACTATCATTAGCACGAGTCCACATCATCTGTGAGAGAATGAAAACAACAGAAGTTTAGTTTCAGAGTTCAACAGAGTCGCACGACAAAATTCAAAGAATGTGAGATTTTTCCTAAAGGTTTTGCAGCCTCTCAAAGATAAGTACAGACGTTTCCGTACCGATCCGCAAGACTCCACTAAACTTGCTCATGACTGGTAAGACCTATTTAACCTAGCGCTCTGATACCAACTTGTCAAGACCCATTTCCGGAGTCGTGATGGCGCCTGTCGTGGAACCAGGCAAGCCATCCAGTTTATCTAACTAAGTACAAATTCCCATAAAAATCCCCTTTTTAACAAATTCTGAAATCAATAATAATATAATAAATCCAGTATTATGGGAAAAACTGGTTTATAAAATTCGAAAGACCAATTCCTACAGTTCCCGGATCTAGTGTCACACAGTCATGAGCTGCTAATACTAAATAAAATCAAACGAAATGACTAACATAGTCTTAAAATAAATACGATAGGTAGAAAGGAAAGAGAAGACGAGATCACGGTCGCCAGCTGCTACCTCGTCAACTCTGATAAAATTGATGTGCTCCCTAGCCCGAGCTGATTTCCTCTATACCTGGATCTGTACACAAGGTGCAGGGGGTAATGTGAGTACACCAACTCAGTAGTAACGAAACCAAACTACGGGCTGAGAGGTAGTGACAGACTAAACCTCTGACAATTCAAACAATCATATATAAATTTGGACATGACAGTAATATATCAGGAATTAAATACGATGTATCAAGATATGTTTGTAACCCTGCATACTAGCATGAAATGCATATGGAATCATGAATGATGTGTACTCATTAATCGAGCTCTCATAAGGTGGTCCACTCAGTACTAGAATACGGCCTTCAGGCCCAGGGAAGTCCATCCCGGATATTACATAAACACAAGTGACACAGTCACTAAGTACTGAGGAAAACGGCTGATCGAGCCCCCACGGTGAAATCCATCTCCGAAAATAATAACCACAGAGAAATCCATCTCTAGAACATAACAACCACGGAGAAATCCATCTCCGTAATATCTGTGCGCTCACTGGGGGGATTATAGACTCCGGAGGAGCTCCATTCAGCCCAAGCGCTATATCAAGCCAACGAAGGCATGATTTCAGGATCGCTGCGGTGTGCAGTCCGACCTCATAACTTTCTCAAACTGGGCTCTAAGCCTCACTAAGTCAGTACCTTCCAATCTCACTTAGAATTCTCTAACATATGCAATGCAGCCCAAACCAATGATAATATAAATAACTAGCAACATACGAGACTGAGGCATGGAACATATACCATAACAGGATTGAGTACATGAAAAGAAAAATCACAGATAGATACAACAATAATCGACCATTCCGGTCTAAACACATCGGCATGAAGCCTTAACATTTATACTTAGCATGATTTCTATTTCGTTCCAGGTAATTACTACCTTCACAATACAATATCAATCTGGGATAACCAGTAGACAGTGCCATGGGATAAGCCAGGCTACAAATATTCTGTAAACGCCCGCATGCCCGTCACTTGGCAAGTGTGTCACCTTATTTAACAGCAAATATCAAATAGTTTGGGGTTTCGAACCTCAGTTCCAAGTTTGGAAGCGTTACTTACCTCAAAATCGGCTAACACACTACTCCGCAATGCCCTTGCCTCTAAATTCGGCCTCCGAGTGCTCCAAATCTACCAAGTTCAGATTTTCATCATCAATATATGCTTAAGGAACAATTACCAATGGAAAATATCAAAATTCACCCAAAAATCCGAAACCGGTCAAAACCCGACCCCCGGGACCACATTCTGAAATCCAGAATTTTTTTATACCAAACTGTTCTTCGTCCTCTCACGAGTCCGTACATATGAAGAACACTAAATTCGGAGTCCAAATGACCCCTCAAATCACCATTTTAAATATTCTAACTCCTAAGCCCTAATCACCTAAATTTACACTAACGTTTCCCTAATTTCCACCATAATTCCGACCTTTAATCACATGTAAATGAGTTTATAGTCCAAAGATCTTACCTTGGTGAAGAACTATCGAATTCCCTCTTCAAAACCCTTCAAAAACTTCAAACCCAGATGAAATATTGAGAAAGATGGCTAAAATTCGCGAAGGCTAGTTTTTATACCTTCTGTCTAGTGATTCTCGCACATGTGATCACTTACTCGCACCTGTGGCTTTGCAGGTGCGATGCCCTTTCCGCACCTGCGATCTCAAAATTTCCACAACTGCGATACATATTCCGCACTTGCGACATCGCAGGTGCGACAAACTCCTCGCACCTGCGGACCTCTCCTACACAGTAAGAACTTCGCACCTGCGACTTCCCTTCTCCTCATGCGTAATCGCACCTGCGACTTCCCTTCCGCAGGTGCGAAAACACCAGCAAACCAGCACACAACAGATTTTCCTAAGGCCAAAAATGCCCGATAACCACCCGATATCAATCCCGAGCCCCTGGGGCCCCAACCAAAGTTACCAACACGTCCCATTACATCATTCAAACTTAGTCGCACTCTTAAAACACCAAAACTAACATCAAAACACGAAATTTACATTGGATTCAAGCCTAAGAACTTTGAAACTCCTAAAATTCGCCAAGTACGCGGAAACCAACCAAAACACCTCCGATTTACCTGAAATTTTGTAGACATAGCCAAAATGCCTGTTCCAACTTCCGGAATTCCATTCCGACCCCGATAGCCTATTTTTCACCGTCGACCAGAAATCGCCAAAAACTAACTTTCGCCAATTCAAGCCTAATTCTACACTGGACCTCATAAAATTATTCTGGACACACTCCTAAGTCCCAAATCACCTAACAAAGCAGTTCGAGTTATAAAATTCCTATTCCAGATTCATTTACCCATAAGTCAACTCTTAGTTGACTTTTTCTCATTCTAAGGCTATTCTTAAGGACTAAGTGCCTGAATTCTCATTTAACCATTTTGATTTCAAGCCTATCAACTCTAACACCTCAATAATGGAATAACCAACCTATGACAAGTCGAATACAGTAATTATAATGCAGGTTCTACGTAACGACGGATCGGGTCGTTACAAGTGATTTGTTCATCGGGATCACATGGCAATAGCTGCGATCGCGTAGAGTAAAAGTCGAGGCAGATTAAGTAGTTCTATGCGATCACGTAAGTGTGTCTGCGATCGCATAGCTTGGCAGGCTAGAGCAGTGCGGTCGCGTGGATCAGCATGGGATCGCATAGTGTCATAGGCGCGTGGGGAGTGAGTTCATTTATTCTTCGCGATCACGTGGGTATGTTTGCGATTGTTTGGGTTGAGGTCCTGTTGAATCGCGATCGCGCGATCATGTAGGGTCTTTTGAGGGACTGTGGAATTTTCTCTTCGCGATCGCGTGGGAACTCCTGCGATTGCAGTGAAGTAATAACTGGATAGTATATATTAAAACCCTCCACGACCTTTGCCCACATTTCCACCATTTTTGAATGAGAATAGAGCTTTTGCAGCAATTTTGAAGAGGGAAATCATTGTTCTTCATTGAGGTAAGGATTTTGGACCCTAATACTCGGTTATATGTGATTAAGGAACATAATATCAGTGTTTAATTCATGAAAATCAGTTGAAAAAGATGGCATTTGGGCTTGAGATGTTGACACCTTTAAGGGTCGATTTGGCAGGTCAAACGAACTCCGATTTTAACGTTCTTTATATGTACGGACTCGTGATATGACGAAGAAAATTTTGGTATAAAATTTGTCGAGTTCCGAGATGCGGGCCCAAGGGTCAGGTTTTGACCAAGTTTGGGTTTTGAGCTAAATTTGATATTATTCCATTGTAATTTATTCCTTAAGCATAAATTGATGATATAAATCTGAACATGGTAGATTTGGAGCATTCCCAACCCGGACTCTGCACCCTTTCACGGGTTTTGAAATACAAAGGTTGTAACTTTGGAAACATCTTCCTATTTAGGCGACTATTGAGTTGCTAAACCTACTTTTAAGCCTATGCTTAATTAGTATTATTTTATTATGATATGATTTGGGCTGTAAGCCGTGTTTGGGGCCTAGTGCAAATCTGTTTTCCCCTTGGGGGTTGTGTTTACTATATTTTCCTCACTGATATGTTATGATTCTTACACTCAGTCTCTTCCTGATAAATTATTTTGACATTCAGAGTATTTTGATACTATTTATTGAAAAATGAAACACTGTTTTGGGTCGAGAACCCGGTATGTTATTGGCCAAAGGGAAAATTGAGAGTGTCTGACTGAGTGAGGCTTTCATGAATATATAGTGAGGAGGCTTTCAGGCCTTATATGAGGGAGGCTTTCAGGCCTATATTGTGAGGAGGATTTCAGGCCCTATATGAGGGAGACTTTCAGGCCTATATTGTGAGGACGCTTTTCAGGCCTTATGTTGTTATAGAGCTTGGGCTGTAGGAGCCCCTCCGGAGTCTGTACACACCCTCAGTGAGCGCAGGTACCTATTGAGTAATGATTATTGCCCACAGGGCTGATACTGAGTGATTATTATTTCCCGTGGGGCTGTTACTGAGTGATTGTGAGAATGCCTGAGGAGCAATTGTTACGAGAAATGATTTTGGCCCGAGGGGCAGAGTTATGGTGATTTTAATATGTTTTCGAACTATGATTTACTTTGTTTTCAAACTGGCTTTTACTAAGAATTTTACTGAAATACACTAATATTACACTCGTTTCAAAGGATTTTTGGGAACTGATTTTGAACTTATGTATTTGATGAATACTACATGATGACTTGGTATTTCACTGGGTTTGTGAAATTGTGTATTTGTACTATGTGTTTTATAATTCTCAGACTATGATTTATTTTCATTACTACTGAGTTGGCGTACTGATAAAGACTCCATATGCCTCTGTGCACAGATTCAGGTGACGGTCTGGAGCAGTAGCTGTCTCAGTTCATTAGCAGCTATTACGAGATTTTGAGGTAGCTGTCCAGCATCCAAAACTTCTCCACTTCCCTTCCTTATTTAGTTTTAGCATTTCATTCCTAGACTATATTGAGATATTAGTAAAGTTATTTTATTTGTAGATGCTCATGACTATTCACTCCAGTCTTGGGAGGTTTGTTAGAGTTATTTGACTACTATTGAGACGCTAGGACTTAATTACATTATTCTATGCTATGTTTTGCTGCTTATTATTTAATTTTGAACTCTTATAATTGAAAAAAATGCGTAATAAGGTGATGGTTGGCTAGCCTAGTTCCACGATAGGCGTCATCACGGCGTATTAGGATTTCGGGTCGTGACAATTTTAAACACTTTAAAAGTCCTAAAGCAGGATATCTAGGTGAGCACAAACATGATATATGCAGTATTTGATTAAAGCGAGGCAATGGAGACCTAATCAGTTTACCTACTAATTTTAGGGCTTGCTGAATCTGGGCAATTCACAAACAATCAAACAAACTGAGTTTTATAACTTCATAATTTTAGTTGTCCTACAGGCTTGCCTAGGCGTGAATCTGAAATGTCCTATAAACATGATAACTAATTGTAATCATAGTCCTGATAAATGATTTTAAGCAGGAAGTTTTGTTCATTATGTCCTATAGGCATGCTATCTACGTACAAACGTTACCGAACTGTTTTTATATATTTATGTCTATAAACATGCTATCTTAGTGTTGGGACTGCTTTTAAACTTACTCTTATAGACATAGTTGCTACTGAAGAAACTGATTCTATTCGATCTAGCTGCAGTTATAGTATTTAGACGAGTGCAATAAAGTCCTAAACCATGGTTTCTAATGCACATAAGAGAATGAACATGATTCTTAGGCAGAATTAATAGCAACCTAGTTACAGGATTTCTAAGCAGACATGAGTATGCTGAACTTTAGAAAGCAGAAGTTTTAGAAAAAATGATACGATGCACCTATAGACATTTTTTCTAGTGCACAAACAATCCTATAAGCATGGTTTATAATGAAGGTAGAAAATCATAATAGTCCTAAGAGCATGATTTCCACCCGATATTCCCACAAAAAATATATAAAAGTCCATCTCATTTTACTATTATCCCCAATATCTGTTTTACAAGAATTATTATTACAGACCATATGATAAATGAATTACAGAATAAATAATGCTATACTATAGGGAGCATGGATAGGCCCAAAGTAAACCTGGAAAAACAAGGCCTTCAACCAAGTCCAAAGTACCATATCTCATAGTGTCCAAGAGAGAGTATCCTGGTGTGTCAAAGTTCCCAAGGGCCTTAGGGACCTAGGCAATGCTCACACCAAGACCTTTTTAAAGAGAAATAGTTTCTGTGCAGTGTGGAAGGGCCATCCCCAGTTTGTCAGAGTTCGAAGGAGTCTCATGGACTCCTAGGCAGTACACACACTCGAGGGAAAGAATCCTAAGTATTCTAAGAGTAAGAGTGGAAGATAGTGCTTGAAAGAGTAGGAATAATTTAAGAAAACATATCAGAGTGAAACCAATTCAGAAGTTAAAATAGTTTAGAAGTGAAAACATATTAGCAGTGTAAACATATCAGGAGGGAAAAACTGTTTAGAAATATTCTAAAAAAGGTTTAGCAAACAACCACAAGTAGCAACACAGTCACAAGGTTTCAAACAAAGTTCATATTGTCCAGATTCAACTCAGTTTATTAATCAACCTTAGTTAAGCATATAGCATGCTGAGAACAAACAATTACACAAAGAACAGAGCAGGGGTTGGGAACACAGGAATCTTGAATCAGGAGCACATAGAAACAGGGTGATGGGAAAGCATGCTAATCAGTAGAAGCATATGGCAGACAAGGTTATAATATTCACCAGGACATACTGAGTTAGGGTCTTAAACAGGATAAACCTAAGTCTAATAGCCATACTTAATGATAGAAATAATTATACTGACTTAAATCGATAGACAGGGAAACATAGAAGTTTAATGTAATAGCAATCATGCTAAAAATTGAGGTTAATGGGAAGGTAAGAGTCTTAGACATCAAAATTAAGCATGACGGCTTAAAGCAATAGACAGGAAAGGTTGAAACTTAAACAAATAAGAAAATTTATTGATTTAGAGAAATAAACAAGAAAGGACTGAAGCTTAAAAAAAATTAAACATGTTGATTAAGGTGATAAACAGGAAAGAGACAAAGTTAAACACAATAATACACATGCTAATTGAAATATATAAGATGCATGGATTTGACAGGAGTAAAGCAGCAAGTGAGAGAGCACATAGGTTCAAACTTCATAGAATAATAAACAACATTAGGAATAGAAATATACCAGTTAAAGTGAAGCAAATAGGAGATGAAAGGTATGCATGATTCAATAGTTTAGCCTTGGGTTTAGTCGGCTAGACAAGCAATGAACACAAGTAGCATACAGATGAGAGCCAAAGCGTGTGAGTGTGTTTGTGAACTATATGTCCGTGATATTTACCCTGTTTCCCCCGTTTCTGCATTTGTTATGTATTGCTAGCCTGTTTTTGTTGTGTTGGGTCAGTTTGTTTGGGTCCGGAGTTATTATGGCGAGACTTGAGGCATTTAGTCTCTCAAAGTAGCCTAATAGTTTAGAAAGTCAACTGAGAGTTGACTTATTGGTAAACAACCTCAGAATGCAGATTTTATGATTTGGATAGCTTTGTTATATGATTTGGGACTTAGGAGTGTGTTCAGAATATTTTGGTGATGTCCGGTGTAGAATTAGGCTTGAATTGGCGAAAGTTAGTTTTTGGTGATTTTTGGTCGGCAGTGGAAAATAGTCTATCAAGGTCAGAATGGAATTATAGAAGTTGGAAAAGGTTCGTAATGTCATTTTGGATGTGTCTGCAAAATTCCAGGTCAATCGGAGGTGTTTTGGTTGGTTTTGGCGTAGTTGGCGAAATTTGGAAGTTTCAAAGTTCATAGGCTTGAATTTGATGTAATTTTGGTGATGGTTTTGGTGTTTCGAAGGCTCTACTAAGTTGGAATAATGCTATGGAGAATGTTTGTATGTTTTCTTGGGGCCCCGACGGGCTCTGGATAGATTTCAGATGGTTGGCGGGGTTTTCGAACTTTGAAATTGCAACAATAGCGTCTAATGTGAAAGTTCTCGTGTTGACCGCACCTACGGTCGGGCACCCGCAGGTGCGAAAGATGCTAGGCAGGGGAATTTCCGCAGGAGTTAAGTTTTGGCCGCACCTGCGAAGCCGCAGGTGCGGGGGAGTGGCCGCATGTGCGAAATTGGTCCGTTAAGTGGGATTCCGCAAGTGCGCACCTTGGACCGCATGTGTGACTAAATGTTTACAGGTGCGAAAATGACTGGCAGAAATAGTATATAAAGGCCCTCCGCAAAAATTCTCTTATTTTCACCATTTTTGCATGCGGGAGGAGTTCTTTGAAGGCGATTTGGAGAAGGAAATTCGAGATTCTTCAGTAAAGGTAAGTTCTTTGGTTACTAACATTGTTCCTATGCTATTTTGTTAGGATTAGTCTTGAAAATTTAAGGATTTGAGTAGGAAAAGGTTGGGAAGAAAGGGGTGGAGAATTGGAAATTCTTTTGAGGTTTTGGGTAGGCAATTATGATCTGATTGTGATGATTTTGGTATGAGTAGAATCGTGAGAGGACGAGGTTTCTAGTGATGTAAGAATTTTCAACTTCCGAGACGTGGGCCCGGGGCTTAGGTTTTGCCGAATTTTGAGATTTTTGTGTAATTTGATAGTTTTTGATTGGGTTGTGTTCCTTGGTTATATATTGATGATGTTAAACTGGTTTTGTCTAGATTCGGAGCAACCGGGAGCCAATTTAAGAGGAAAGAGCATTGCGGACAAGTGTCGCGGCCCAGTAGAGGTAAGTAATGGCTTGTTCTGAGGGTATGGAACCCCGGACTACATATTTCTCACTGATTCTAAAAAGGCGCACATGTCGGATGACAGGTATGTGGCGCATACTGATTTTGGATTGGACTAGGTCCTCTCCGAGGAAACTAATGAGTTGCATATTTATTCAAAACCTTATGTTAAATTATATTCTAAAGATTTCTGAAATATTTGGGCTATACGCCGTGTTTGAGGCCTCGTGCCAATCTGTTTAGACACCTTCGGGGCTTTTTACTGCTGCTTTGCTCACTATTTGTTGATGATTTCACTCAGCATCATTGTGCATACTGTTTTTTCAAAACTCAGCCTGATTTACACTACATGAGCATTAAAATGATGTTTTGGGTCGAGTACCCTGTTTTACTGATTCTCCCGAGGGGCCTTTTGAGTGGTTCTGCTGAGTGTGGTCGAGGGCCAAGAGTGATGGTGGGGTGCTGAGTGATATTAGCGCTTGGGTTGAAGGAGCCCCTCCGGAGTCTGTACACACCCCAAGTGAGCGCACCGAGTGCCGAGTGACGAGTGATTGGGAGGCATAAGTGACTGTTAGGTGCTGGGTGATTGTGAGGTGCTGAGTGATTGTGAGGCATGCCCTAGGGGAGGATTATGATATATGTTTTTGCCCGAGGGGCTACTTATGATTTTACTACATTCATTTGCATACCAAATACATTGTTTTAAAGTTGTAAAAAATGTGCATTCTTCAAAGGACTTTTTCTGAAGTTTATTTTAGGGCATGATGATTTCGTATTTCTATGTTATACTACTGAAAAGTAAGGCTGTGTATATTGTGACTTGATGGCATTGATTTTATGTGTTTCCTTGCTACTTAGACTTGATTTATTTTCATTACTATTGAGTTGGCATACTTACATTACTCCCTGCACCTCTGTGCGATGATTCAGGAGCAGATATCGAGCATTAGCCTGTTATTTTGTGCGGAGCCAGATTTGCGGGATATAGAGGTAGCTGTTCAGCGTACGTAGCATCTCTATTTTCCCTTCTAGTTGTATTTAGCTTTTATTCGAAGGTGTTGTATTATAATAGTTTATTTGGCGTATTTCCTCTAGATGCTCATGACATGTTGGCTCCGGGTTTTGGGGTTGGCGGTATTGTATAATCGACCTACTTTATTTAGTAAATTCTGTATATTTTATGAAATGCTTGAAACTTGATTGGGATTTTCAAAAAGAAATTGCAAACATGCGGTAGTCGGCTAGCCTAGTTCCACGATAGGTGCCATCACGGCCGGTTTAGGATTTGGGGTCGTGACAGTTTGGTATCAAAGCCTAGGTTACATAGGACTCAACGGTCATGAGAAGGTTTAGTAGAGTCTTGCGGATCAATACGGAGACGTCT
Source organism: Nicotiana rustica (assembly GCA_005239535.1). NCBI lineage: Eukaryota > Viridiplantae > Streptophyta > Magnoliopsida > Solanales > Solanaceae > Nicotiana > Nicotiana rustica. The sequence continues at coordinate 15,179 of ML456742.1, forward strand.
GTATTTATCTTCAAGAGGCTGCCGAACTTTTAGGAAACATTTCTATCTTTCTTGAACTCTTTCGTGCTGATCTATTGATTCTTGAAATCTAAACTTACGTTGTTTCATTGTCTCACAGATGATGAGGACACGCCATACCGATCAGAGTGACCAGTCACCGGCTAGAGCAGCGAGAGGTCGAGGCAGCGATCGAGGCTGTGGTAGAGGTAGGGGTCCAGCCCGCGCACCAGCCGGGACATTGCCTCAGGATCCCCCTATCGATCATGATCAGGTTCCCGCCGATGGTGTCCCAGCGGGACAGGCTCAGGTTCCCACAGTGACTATGGTTATTCCGGGTCTTCAGGAGACCCTGTCTAAGATATTGAGAGTATGCACCAATTTGGCTCAGTCAGCCGCCATGTCTTCTACTATCACCACAGCTCAGGCCGGAGGAGGTAATCATACACTAGCTGCCCGGGCACCTGAGCAGGCTGCACAAGGTATTCAAGCACCGGGGGCAGGATTATGTGGTCCCTGCTATGCCTGAGGACGAGCAGCGCAGGTTGGAGAGATTCAGCAGAATTCAGCCTCCGACTTTCAGCGATATAGAGGGCGAGGATGCCCAGGGATTTCTAGATAGGTGCCAGAGGATACAGCGTACCGCGGGTATTTTGGAGACCATTGGGGTCTCATTTGTTACTTTTCAGTTTGCGGGTGTTGCCTTTACCTGGTGGGAGTCATTGGAGAGGCGTAGACCGGTTGGTTCAGCACCTCTTACTTGGCAGCAGTTCTCCACGATCTTTTTGGAGAAGTATGTTTCTCAGTCCCATAGAGAGGAGCAGCGCAGGCAGTTTGAGCAGTTGTGCCTGGGAGAGTTATCAATCACTCAGTACGAGATGAGGTTTTCCGAGTTGGCGAGGCATGCTTATGAGATTATCCCTACTGATAGGTAGAGGGTGAGGAGGTTTGTATATGGTCTTTTTTATCAGCTTTGGTTATTTATGACTCGGGAGAGAGTATCGGGTGCTTCATTTGAGCAGGTTGTTAACATAGCTCGAGATATTGATTATGTTCGCCGCCAAGAGCAGGAGGAGAGGGACGCCAAGAGGCCTCGTGGTTCGGGCAGTTCCAGTGGTGCTCCCCTCAGGGGACATTTTCAGCAGGGTAGGGGCCGTTCATTCAGGCCTCCTCAAGCAAGTCGTCTAGCATATAGTGGTGCCTCCTCAGGGAAGGGTCCCCGTGGTTCTCATTCAGGCCGCACTTCATTTGGTGCCCTCCCAGCTCATAGAGAACCTCAAGCACCTCCAGCTCAGGGTTCTTCTATGCAGAAGTCCTCCAGTGGCCATATGGGTTCTAGGGTTTCTATCAGTCCCTGCCTCCAGCTGCAGGGAGTTGTTTTGAGTGTGGAGAGTTCGGGCACGGGTGCAGGCAGTGTCCCCGCTGTTCCGGTGGATCTTCTCAGTATAGAGGCCAGCCCTCGACTTCAGCTTTAGTCACTTCACCACCCGCCCAAGCAGCCAGGGGTGGTGGTCAGCCAGCTAGAGGCTGCCCTAGAGAGGGAGGTCAGGCTCGCATGTATGCATTTCCAGCCAGGCCGGATGCTATGGCCTCAGATGCCGTGATTGCAGGTATTATCTCAGTCTGTTGCCGTGATGCCTTGGCTTAACTTTACCCTTGTTCTAGATATTCCTATGTTTCTTCATATTTTGCCGGTTTTCTTGATATGCCCCGTGAGTCTCTAGTCACCTTTTTTCATGTCTCGACTCCGGTGGGCAATAATGTTGTTGTGGACCATATGTATCGGTCATGCATGATATATATTGGGGGTCTGGAGACCCGAGCGGACCTACTATTACTCAGGATGGTCGATTTTGACGTGATATTCGGCATGGATTGGTTATCTCCATGCCATGCTTTTCTTGATTGTCACGCTAAGACCGTGACCTTAGCTATACCGGGGCGTACGAGGGTTGAGTGGGGAGGTTCTTCCGAGTATATGCCTAGCAGGGTGATTTCCTACATGAAGGCTCAGCGCATGGTTGAGAAAGGGTGTTTATCGTATTTGGCCTTCGTGAGGGATGTCAGTGGTGAGTCTCCCGCTATTGATTCGATTCCTGTGGTCCGTGACTTTCCAGATGTGTTTCCTTTAGACCTGCCAGGCATGCTACCTGATAGGGATATTGATTTTGGTATTGACATGGTGTCAGTCACTCAGCCTATTTCTATTCCGCCTTATCGTATGGCACCATCGAAGCTAAAGGAATTGAAGGGGCAGCTTCAGGAGCTCCTGGATAAGGGGTTCATTTGGCCTAGTGTGTCACCTTGGGGCGCACCCGTGTTGTTCGTGAAGAAGAAGGATGTGTCCATGCATATGTGTATTGACCATCAGCAGTTGAATAGGGTTACAGTGAAGAACCGGTATCCCTTGCCCCGCATTGATGATTTGTTTGACCAGCTTCAGGGAGCTAGAGTGTTTTCCAAGATTGATTTGAGATCTGGGTAACATCAGTTGAGGATTCAGGATTCTGATATTCCGAAGACTGCTTTTAGGACTAGATATGGTCATTATGAGTTCTTGGTTATGTCATTTGGGCTGACCAATGCCCCAGCTGCGTTCATGCAATTGATGAACAACGTGTTTCAGCCTTATCTTTATTCCTTTGTCATTGTGTTCATTGATGAAATCCTGGTTTATTATCGTAGCCAGGAAGAGCATGCTCAACATTTGAGCGTTGTGTTATAGAGGTTGAGAGAGAAGAAGCTTTATGCGAAATTCTCCAAGAGTGAGTTTCGGCCTTGTTCGGTAGCTTTCTTGGGGCACGTGATGTCTAGTGAGGGGATTCAGGTTGATCCAAAGAAGATTGAGGCGGTGCAGAGTTGGCCCAAATCGTCCTCAGCTACAGAGATTAGGAGTTTCCTTGGTTTGGCGGGTTATTACCATTGCATCGTAGAGGAATTCTCTTCTATTGCTTCGCCTTTGACCAGATTGACCTACAAGGGTGCTCTATTCAGATGGTCCGATGAGTGTGAGGAGAGCTTTCAGAAACTTAAGTCAGCTGACTACAACTCCAGCACTAGTCTTGCCTGCTGGTTCAGGTTCTTACACAGTTTATTGTGATGCTTCTAGAGTTGGCTTGGGAGCGGTATTGATGAAGGACGGTAGGGTGATTTCCTACGCGTCCAAACAGTTGAAGGTGCACGAGAATAATTATCCAATGCACGATCTTGAGTTAGCTGCCATTGTTCATGCCTTGAAGATTTTGCGGAATTATTTGTATGGGGTGCAGTGTGAGATTTTCACTGATCATCGCAGTTTGCAGTATCTGTTGAGGCAGAAGGACTTGAATTTGCGTCAGAGGAGATGGTTGGAGCTCCTCAAGGATTATGACCTCACTATATTATATCAACCGGGAAAGGCCAATGTAGTGGCCGATGCCTTGAGTTGCAGAGCAGAGAGTTTGGGGAGTCTAGCCTACCTTCCAGTAGCAGAGCGGCCATTAGCCCTTGATGTTCAGGCCTTAGCAGGTCAGTTGGTGAGATTGGATCTATCAGAGCCCCTGCAGGTGTTGGCTTGTGTAGCCTCCAGGTCTTCTCTTTACGATCAGATTAGAGCACGTCAGTATGATGATCCCCATTTGCGTGCCCAATGTGGATGGGATTCGAGATTTGATTCTAGTAAAGGCTCATAGTTTGCGGTATTCCATCCATCCGGGTGCCGCGAAGATGTATAAGGACTTGAGGTAGCATTATTGGTGGATGAGGATGAAGAAGGATATTGTGGAGTTTGTGGCTCGGTGTCTCAGCTGTCAGCAAGTCAAGTATGAGCACCAGATACCAGGTGGATTGCTTAAGAGATTTGATATTCCAGAGTGGAAGTGGGAGCGGATCACCATGGATTTCGTAGTTGGACTCCCACGGGCT
>ML456742.1:19202-71573 GCA_005239535.1 Nicotiana rustica
CACTTCATTCCTATTGGTACTACTTATTCTTCAGAGAGGTTAGCTGAGATTTATATCAGGGAGATTGTCAGATTGCATGGGGTTCCAGTTTCTATCATTTCTGAAAGAGGCACTCAATTCACATCTCACTTTTGGAGATCCGTGCAGAGAGAGTTGGGTACTCATTTTGAGTTGAGCACATCGTTTCATCCTCAGACCGACGGGCAGGCGGAGCGCACCATTCAAATTTTAGAGGATATGTTACGTGCTTGTGTGATTGACTTTGGTGGTTTATGGGATCAGTTTCTTCCACTAGCGAAGTTTTCATATAATAACAGCTATCAGTCGAGTATCCAGATGGCTCCGTATGAGGCTTTATATGGTAGGAGGTGCAGATCTCCGGTTGGTTGGTTTGAGCCGCGCGAGGCTAGGCTATTGGGCACAGACGTGGTTTAGGATGCTTTGAGTAAGGCAAAGTTGATTCAGGAGCGGCTTCGCACGACGCAGTCTAGGTAGAAGAGTTATGCGGACCGGAAGGTCCGAGATGTGTCTTTCATGGTTGGGGATAAGGTGTTGCTGAAGGTGTCACCCATGAAGGGTGTTATGAGATTCGGGAAGAGAGGGAAGATGAGTCCCAGGTTCATTGGGCCATTTGAGGTTCTTCAGAGGGTTGGGGAGGTGGCTTATAGGCTTGTTATGCCTCCCAGTTTATCGAGTATTCATCCAGTATTCCATGTTTTGATGATCCAGAAGTATGTTGGTGACCCTTCCTATGTTTTGGACGTCATCACGGTTCAACTCGAGGGTGATATGTCATATGAGGTAGAGCTAGTGGCTATTTTGGGTCGACATGTCAGGAAGCTGAGGTCAAAGGATATTGTTTCAGTGAAGGTTCAATGGAGAGGGCAGCCGGTGGAGGATTCCACCTGGGAGACCGAGCGGGAGATGCAGGAAAGATATCCTCACCTATTCGAGACTCCCGATATGTTTCTAGAACCGTTCGAGGACGAACGTTTGTTTAAGAGGGGGAGAATGTAACGACCTGGGTGGTCGTTCCATGAGATTTACCCCCGTTTCCCCCATTTATGCATTTGTTATGTATTGCTAGCCTTTTTTTGTTGTGTTGGGTCAGTTGTTTTGGGTCTGGAGTGATTATGGTGAGACTTGAGGCATTTAGTCTCTCAAAGTAGTCTAATAGTTGAGAAAGTCAACTGAGAGTTCTTATTGGTAAATGACCTCGGAATGCATATTTTATCGATCGGATAGCTTCGTTAGGTGATTTGGGACATAGGAGTGTGGTTAGAATATTTTTGTGATGTCCGGCGTAGAATTAGGCTTGAATTGGCGAAAGTTAGTTTTTGATGATTTCCGGTCGGCAGTGGAAAATAGGCTATCGAGGTCGGAATAGAATTCCTGAAGTTGGAGCAGGTTCGTAATGTCATTTTGGATGTATCTGCAATATTTCAGGTCAATCAGAGGTGTTTTGGTTGGTTTCAGCGTAGTTGGCAAAATTTGGAAGTTTCAAAGTTCATAGGCTTGAATTTGATGTAATTTTGGTATTTTCGTGTTGTTTTGGGTGTTTCAAAGGCTCGACTAAGTTGGAATAATGCTATGGAGAATGTTGGTATGTTTGGTTGGGGCCCCGAGGGGCTCGGGATTGATTTCGGATGGTTGGCGAGGTTTTTGAACTTGGAAATTGCAGCAATAGCTGCTGGTTTGAAAGTTCTGGTGTTGACCGCACCTGCGGTCGGGCAGCCGCAGGTGCGATGTCGCAGGTGCGAAAAAGGCTAGGCATGGGAATTTTTGCAGGTGCGAAGTTTTGGCCTCACCTGCGAAGCCGCAAGTGTAGGGGAGTGGCCGTAGGTGCGGAATTGGTCCGTTAAGTAGGATTCTGCATGTGAGCACCTGGGACCTCAGGTGCTGGTCTGCATGTGCGACTAAATGTCTGCAGGTGCCGAAATGACTGGCAGAAACAATATATAAAGGCCCTCCGCGAAAATACTCTTATTTTCACCATTTTTGCATGCGGGAGGAGTTCTTTGAAAGCGATTTGGAGAAGGAAACTCGAGATTCTTCAGTAAAGGTAAGTTCTTTGGTTACAAACATCGTTCCTATGCTATTTTGTTCGTATTAGGGTTGAAAATTTAAGGATTTGAGTAGGAAAAGGTTGGGAACAAGGGGGTGGAGAACTAGTAATTCTTTTGAGGTTTTGGGTAGCAATTGTGATTCGATTGTGATGATTTTGGTATGAGTAGAATCGTGGGAGGACGAGGTTTCTAGTGATGTAAAAAAATTTCGAGTTCCGAGACGTGGGCCCGGGGCACGGGTTTGGCCGAACTTCGAGATTTTGGTGTAATTTGATAGTTTTCGATTGGGTTGTGTTCCTTGGCTATATATTGATGATGTTAAACTGGTTTTGGCTAGATTCGGAGCAATCCAGAGCCAATTTGAGGGGAAAGAGCATTGCAGACTAGTGTCGCGACCCGATAGAGGTAAGTAATGGCTATAAATCTTGTCCTGAGGGTATGGAACCCCCGAATACATATTTCTCACTGATTTTAGAAAGGCGCACATGTCGGATGACGGGTATGTGGCGCATATGGATTTTGGATTGGACTAGGTCCTCTCCGCGGCAACTAATGATTTGCATATTTACTCAAAACCTTATGTTAAATTATGTTCTAAATATTTTTGAAATATTTGGGCTATACGCCGTGTTTGGGGCCTCGTGCCGATTAGTTTAGAACCCTTGGGGGCTTTTTACTGTTGTTTTCCTCACTATTTGTTGATGATTTCACTCAGCATCATTGATCATACAATTTTTTTGAAACTCAACATGATTTACACTACATGAGCTAAATTGATGTGTTGGGTCGAGTACCCTGTTTTACTGATTCGCCCGAGGGGCCTTTTGAGTGGTTTTGCTGAGTGTGGCTGAGGGCCAAGAGTGATGGTGAGGTGCTGAGTGATATTATCGCTTGGGCTGAAGGAGCCCCTTCGGAGTCTGTTCACACACCCAGTGAGCGCACCGAGTGCCGAGTGATGAGTGATTGGGAGGCAGGAGTGACTGTGAAGTGCTGAGTGATTGTGAGGTGCTGAGTGATTGTGAGGCATGCCCGAGGGGCTGATTATGATATATGTTTTTGCCTGAGGGTCTACTTATTATTTTACTACATTCATTTGCATACCAAATCCCTTGTTTTAAAGTTGTTAAAAATGTGCGTTCTTTGAAGGTCTTTTTCTGAAGTTGATTTTAAGGCATGATGATTTCGTATTTCTATGTTATACTATTGAAAAGTAAGGCTGTGTATATTGTGACTTGATGGCATTGATTTTATGTGTTTCCTTGCTACTTAGACTTGATTTATTTTCATTACTACTGAGTTGGCGTACTCACATTATTCCCTGCACCTCTATGTGCAGATTCAGGAGCAGATATCGAGCATTAGGCTATTATTCCACGCGGAGCCAGATTTGCGGGATATAGAGGTAGCTATTCAGCGTCCGCAACATCTCTGTTTTCCCTTCTTGTTGTATTTATCTTTTATTCGAAGTTTATTTTGGCTTATTTCCTCTAGATGCTCATGGCATGTTGCCTCTGGGTTTTAGGTTGGCGGTATTGTATAATTGGCCTACTTTATTTAGTAAATTCTGTATATTTTATGAAATGCTTGAAACGTTATTGGGATTTTCAAAAAGAACATGCGAACATGCGGTAGTCAGCTAGCCTAGTTCCACGATAGGCGCCATCACGGCCAGTTTAGGATTTGGGGTCGTGACAGAAAGATTGTTCAAATCACTAATAGAAATCAATTAAGTAAAAATCCCAAATAATATTGATTTTAACAAGAAAAATTGTTCAAATCCCTAATAGAAATCAATCAGTATATTGGGTTTACAAAAATAAACAAATTACTGAAGAAAATTGAGGAAAATTAATGTCACAAATAAAAATAGCTAGGGTTTAATCATATACACGAGAATTAATCAAGCTAGTAAAGAAGCCATCTGAACACTTGAAAGTAAATAAACCTTTAGAAGAAAACCTGGGACAAACCCTAATTTCACAAAGATAATGGAATTGAAATAACATTAGCAAAACAAAAGATTTTTGAGGAAAAAATACCAAATGGAACTCAAAACATTTCAGATCTACGAGGATCTGAACAAACCCATAGGTCATGGAACTAGGGTTTTCAAAAACAACAGAGATGAAAGAAACTCGATCAAAATCTATAGACTCGAACTAAAAATGGGGGGAATTAATACTCACAAATGCGAATGTCCCTAGACAAGCCTGTAAACAAATTTCGGACAAAGAATCAAGTTGAATCTCCTTGAGATTCTTTTAAGAATCCATGCAATCAACAACCTGAGGGCGTATAAGGCTTGTAAGGGCCGGAGAACACATAGAAACTCCATAGATGGGATTTTTTTTCCTGTGATGGCGATTAGGGTTTAGGTTGGTCGAGAGAGAATAGAGGGTTGGGGGGAAACGATGACGGCGGAAGGGAAAGAATAATGGGGGTTAGGGTTTGGGTTAGGATTAAAAAAGTAAGAATTAATGTGGACTTTAGATCAACGACCACGATCAGGTGGGGTTATTGGGTCGGGTAAGGTATAGGATTGGGCCTGGGGTGAGTTGGGCTGGTATCTAAGGGGATTGGGCAGGTACAATGCATTAAGTCCGAAAAGTAAAAGTAATAAATGGGCTATTTCTTAAATACCCGATTAATTAATAAAATAATTAACAAGTTATAAAAAGTGAATTTCATGCATAAAAAATGTTTTAAACAATTACTCAATATTTTCTTTTTTGAAAATACAAAAGTTATTTTCTGGTAAAATAACATAATAATGCATACAAGGGCTATAACTGCAAAGTTGTTACAATTGTAACCCAAAAATATAAATGTGGCTATTTGTGAAATAATTTAAGCTTAGTATAAATATTAATAGTAGAATTAAATCATAAAATGGTTATAAAGCCATTTGTAGTGCAATTAATGATTATTTATATAATAAAAATACTGAGATATTAATCAAAAATCCTAAAAAATACAGAAATTATGAAAAAATATTAGTTGATGCTAAAGCATAGTTTTATAGGTATTTATGCATTTTGAAAAATTTTATAGGGAAAAATTGGGTATCATCAACTGCCCTTCTTTACCCGAGAAGGATGAAAGAGTTGTCTTTTTTTCTTTTTGAACATAAGGATAGATTTATACTTAAATGAAAGGCATATTACAGGACATAGTAGAGATTGTCTCTAGGGCATTATCATTGCCCATAGTAGCTAGATTGTTACAAATGTAGATAGGAAGTTTCTTAATAACATAATAAAAACTATGCTTGTTCTTTTCCATTACATGATCAAGAAACAAGGGAGGACGAGCATGACGGTATAATGTTAGCTCAGTAGGTTTTGTGCAGCTTCCTTGGCTAGAATGTGTGTTGCTCCATTGGCCTCCCTCAAGTTAAGCCTCAACATTGAGTGCTTCAACTGCATCAACAACCATCTGCATTCAAGAACTAAGTTAGTTAGGAGATTTCCATTATTTGGGATAATGTTAAGGACGTCTGTGGAGTCTGTTTCAATCTCCAGATTATCTAATTTCCATTCAATGGAAAGTTTGATCCCATTAAGGAGTGCCAAGATCTCAGCACACGTGGATGATATTGCATGAGTAGCCTTTTGATACCCCACGATCCAGTCTCTCTTGGAGTCTCTGATGGTCCCTCCGAAACCTGCTAAAAAATTAGATCCCGAGGATGCTCCATCATAGTTAAGTTTATAGCACTTACCAGGTGGTTTATGCCATTTAACATTCAAGTTAATTTTTTTGGAGATGGACGTGTATCTTTCAGTAAGGAATAAATATTCCCATGCTTGGTGCAAAATGTTATTGACGTTGATATTATTTTGCAAGTTGTTCGAATTGTTGCTGTTTCTGTTTATCCAAAGATTCCAGATAACATATGGGAAAAGAGTGGCCCAATTAATATAATTTTTATTTTGGACAATGAATATATCTTTCAAATCATCCAACCAATTATCTGGGTTAATAAATTTGTTATGATTTATACCCATTTTTATAGCTCATGCACGTGTTATCTATGTTCATCCCTAGGTGAGCTAGGTAAGATCTACAAGGAAGACGATTGTGCATGCATTTCCATAAAAGGAATTTTAATTTACTAGGGCAATTTAGTTGCCATATCCAATCGAAGCTTTTGGTAGGGGTGAGATCCTTGTCTAGTAATGGGTAGCAAGATTTGGCAGTGAGGATACCATTGGAACTTAGTGACAACTAATTTTGTCTTGTGCAGTATTATTTGAGGGGATGGGAGTTGCATTTATATTTTGAATAATTTCATCTGGAAAATTAAAGGAAATATTTTGAAGGTTCCATTTCCCATTACTAATAATGCTTGATAATGTTTGGTGCTCGTCAGATTTTGTCAGGGGCCGTAAAATGACTGATCTAAGGTAGTTGGAGTTATAAATCCACTTGGTATACCAAATGTTTAGGTTTGAGTATTTTGTAAGGTGCCAAAAAAGTCCTTTATAGCAAATATCCCAACCTTTTTTAATAGCTGGCCAAATAAAGGAAGTACGCTTAGAGTTCTTTGCGTATGCGTATTTTGCACTAATTAGTTGGCACCAAGGGTTGTTTGGGTTTTGAAGAAGACGCCAGGAAAGGTTTGCTAAGGACACTATATTCATGGTATTAGCTTTTTTGAGGCCCAAACCACTGTTATTTTTGTCTCTAGTGATACTATTCCAATTTATGAGGTGTATTTTTCTAGTAGTGGGTGTTGAACCCCATAGGAAGTCCCTTTGAATTTTGTCGCTTGATCAAATAGTTTTTGGAGGGAGAATTGTGAATTGCATGAAATAAGTGGGGATGACACTAAGGGTACTAGCAATCAAAGTAGATCGACCACCCATATTGATGAAAGGGCACTTCCAATGGGATAATTTTGTGTGGATGTTATCAATTAAATATTGGAAGTCTTTCGATTTAGGCTTATGTTTAAGAATAGGGAATCCTAGGTATTTTCAAAATTCATGAGTTATTTTTATGCCAAAGGTGGAAGTGAGAAAAGTTTGTTGGTCTATTGGACATTACTTAGGGATAACTATTTTAGATTTGGCTTTGTTGATTTACAGACCAGATCTAAGGAGAATAAATCAAGACATTTATTTATGGTCAGGATAGTTTTTTTGTTTGATTTTCCCATAAGGGTAATGTCATCCACAAAGAGGACATAAGAAAATGATGGACCCTTGTGGCTGATGTTGATTGGATCCTAATTGAGCAAGTCTACTTGTTGATTTATGAGTTTTGATAGAAGTTCTACACGGAGGATGAAGATGTAAGGGGAAATTAGGTCACCCTGACGAATACCTCTAGTAGGGTAAAAAGTGTTAGTTTTAGCCCCATTCACTAGAATGGACATTGATCTAGTAGTAATGCAGTGCATGATTAGATTGGTTAGCTTAGGAGGAAGTTGAAAAAAATTGAGAGTTTTTTATATGAAGGACCACTCCAATCGATCAAAAGCATTTTCAAGATCAAGCTTGATTATTAAGTCATGTTTCTTTTTCCTAGACTTATTTAGATTGTGTATAATTTCTTGTATAATAATGGCATTGTCACTAGCTCTACGATTTTTTATGAAGTTAGTCTGCACAGGACTAATGAGGTAAGGGATGTAATATTTCAGTCCGTTCACAATTATTTTTGTGACAATTTTGTAGGAAGTATTGCAAAGTCCAGTGGGCCTAAAATTTCTTAGGTTGTTGGCATTAGGGAATTTTGGAATTAGGCAGAAGAGTGTTTCATTGGCTCCTTCAGTTAATTTTTATGTGTTGAAGGTAGTGTGACAAAATTTAATAATTGACTTACCCACAACATGCCAGTATTTTTGATAAAAATAAGGATAAATTCCATCGGGTCCAGGGGCTTTGTATGGTTTGAAGGGGAAGATAGCTTTTGAGATTTCTATATCAGAGAGAGGGCTATCAAGTCTCCTAAGGTTGATATTATTCTCCTTCCATAATGAGGTATCAAAATTAGTGTTGGGGGAGTAATCATAGGTGGTAAAAGCATTCTTAAAAAATGAAAGAGTATGGTCTAGAAATTGATTTGGGTGATAAACCCTACTTCCATCATCTTTGATGAAGTGAGTAATAGTATTCTGTCATTTTCTATTAGTGGCTATAATATGGAAATATTTTGTGTTGGCATCTCCTTCATTCATCCGAGTGAGCCTAGACCTTATCTTCCAAAAATCATTTTCCATATGAAGGATGTTATTGTATTCTGATTGAAGGTTTTATTCAAGGTTTTGGAGGGAACTACTGTGTTGGTAATTTGGAGAACATTGAATCCCATTAAATCTAGCAAGTATTTTTCTTTTCTTTTTAAAAATGTCACCAAGAATATTATTTTTTCACTCAGTGGCTAAGTCTCTAAACTTACTGAGTGCACTAGGAAGGTCTTTATCTAACCAATACTTTTTCCCTATGTTGATGAAGTCAAGATGTCTACACCAAATTGTTTCTAGATGAAAGGGCCTATCACTTCTATTAGTGTTTTTAGGTATAAGGTTGATTAATAGAGGATTATGGTCGGAATGTATTTTAGGAAGATGTGTGATAATTGCATTAGGGAATAGGGTGATCCATTTATCATTAGCGAAGGTTCTATATAAACGTTCCATGATAAGACCTTTATTACACTTTATTTTATTGGACCAAGTATATTTACAACCTTTGTAACCAAGGTCAATTAGATTACATCGATTAACACTATCCCAAAACATATTACTACGCTTTCTATATTTGGTTACCACCAAATTTTTCAGTAGAGCTCATGACTTCATTGAAGTCTCCCCCCAGTAACCAAGGACCCATGTGATGTTTACTAATGTTTTCAATATTATTCCACATGCTACAACGAGTAGAAAAATTTGTACTAGCATAAATAGAAAAAAATAACCAAGTAGGATGATTTGAGAGATCTAGGCCGCACTCTGGTTTCCGAGCTGCCTACATATCCCTGGTTTTGCAGGAATCAGGCCGTGTGTAGTTTTGGGTTCATCGGCAGAATATACCGATGAAGTTACCACAAAGACGGACGCAAGATTTTGGGAGCGGTAAAATAGTTGCGATCAAGTTTGAGAAAGTATGAAGGAGCTGGGGGAGAGATTGATTTTGTTCGGAAGGCAGTTGCTCATCGGATCACCTGCAAGTAAAGATGTACTATGAGCATATATTTGTGCATAAATTTAAACATGATGTAGATTCCCTTCATATCATGAGAATTGTCTTTAGACAGTTGAGGATGACGTCCTTAGACCATGATGTCCCGGGCCATGGATTGTTCAATGAGAGGTTCACAGGCCATGAGATGATGTTATCGGGCCATGAAAATGACGCCTCCGAACCATGAGACCTTTGAATAATGATATGCAAGTTTGAGAGATCCTCATGTTATGGCATGGTGTCTTCCGGCTACGAGGATGATGCCTTTAGACTATGACACCTTCGGAGGGGTTGGCGAAATATCAGCCCATGAGATGCAGTATTCTGATGTTAGGGGCAACAAGACAGGGCTTAGTGTCATGCGAGGTTTGGGACAGTGCTTAGTCCCATGCAAAATAAAGGAAGTGCTTAGCTTTAAGCGGGATTCGGGACATGGCTTAGTCCCCTGCAAGGAGAAGGCAGTGCTTAGCCTTATGCAAATATATAGGCAGGGCTTAGACTCATGCAAAGATTGAGACAGAGCTTAGTCTCATGAAAATGGAAGGTAGAGCTTAGTCTCATGAAAATAGAAGGTAGAGCTTAGCCTTATGCAAATATGGAGGCAGGGCTTAACCTCATGCACGGTTGGGGATAGGGCTTAGTCCCATGCAAAGTGAAGGCAATGCTTAGCCTTATGAAAATACGGAAGTAGGGCTTAGCCTCATGCAAAGATTAAGACAGAGCTTAGTCTCATGCAAATAGAAGGTAGAGCTTAGCCTTATGCAAATATAGATGCCGGGCTTAGCCTCATGCACGGTTTGGGACATGGCTTAGTCCCATGCAACGTAAAGGCAATTCTTAGCCTTATGCAAATAGGGAGGCAAGGTTTAGCCTCATGAAAAGATTGAGACAGAGCTTAGTCTCATGCAAATAGGAGGCAGAGCTTAGCCTTACGCAAATATGGAGGCAGGGCTTAGCCTTAGGAAGGGTGGAGACAAATCTTAGTCCTATGCACAATGAAGGCAAAGCTTAGCCTTATGCAAAAAGGGAGGCAGGGCTTAGCCTCATGCACGGTTCAGGACAGGGCTTAGTCCCATGCAAAGTGAAGGCAATGCCTAGCCTTATGCAAATAGGGAGGCAGGGCTTAGCCTCATGCACGGTTCGGGACAGGGCTTAGTCCCATGCAAAGTGAACGCAATGCTTAGTCTTATGAAAATAGGGAGGCAGGGCTTAGCCTTATGCATGGTTCGGGACAGGTCTTAGTCCCTTGCAAAGTGAAGGCAATGCTTAGCCATATGCAAACAGGGAGGCATGTCTTAGCCTCATGCAATGATTGAGACAAAGCTTAGTCTCATGCAAATAGGAGGCAGAGCTTAACATTATACAAATATGGAGACAGGGCTTAGCCTCAGGCAGGGTAGAGACAGAGCTTACTCTCATGTGGAAATTCAGGACAGGGCTTAGTCCCATGCAAATTAAATGCAGAGCTTAGCGTTATGCAAATATAGAGGCAAGGCTTAGCCTCATGCAAGATTTGGGACAGGGTTTAGTCCCATGCAATGTTTGGGACAGGGCTTAGTACATGTAAATAGAGCGAATAGTAGATGATAGTAGAGTGTTTCTTAGATGGAAGTGGATTTCAGTATCTTTGTTGCTATGAAAGTTGTGATTCCGAGGTGTGCATATTCATTGTTCCTGCATTCAAAGAAAAATCTTGAGTATTGTAGGGGAAAGGTCGGTTCGTTCCTTCGTCGACTTGCCTTACTTGCTTTGCTCGATCTGAAGGTACTGTACAAATCATTTGGGGTAACGTTTTCTAAACAGATTCATTTCAAAAGCAATCATGCATTGTTTTCAAAGTCATAGTAAAATAATATTTATTTTAGAAATTGGTTAGATGAACCAGTGACTCTGACACGATCTGAGACATTGCGACCTCTCTCGCTATAGAATTTTGAGGGTCCTCCTCAAAATATGCCCTAGTTAAATGGACATACACTTACGACTGTCGTATATGCTGCGATCGGCTGAACTTGCTTCAGAATTTTGAGGCTCCTCCTAAAATTCTGCCCCAGTTTATGATTATGGGGAAAAATAAAATATTTCTTAAATTGTGACCGAACCCATAGGGCTGCCTATGTATCCCCTCTTAAATGGGAATCAGGTCGAGCATAGTTCAATTTACATCATTTACGGGAAACATAAACACTTATACATAGTATCGCTTGACTACATTTAAGTTGATTAGTTTTTGCCAGACTTCTCCGTTCATTTCCACAAGTATGAGGGCTTCTCCTATCAGTACTTTGTGAACCATGTAAGGCCCTTGCCAATTGGGAGAGAATTTCCCTTTGGCTTCATCTTGGTGCGGAAAGATCTTCTTCAGTACCAGCTGCCCTGGTATGAACTATCTCAGCTTGACTCTTTTGTTGAAGGCTCTGGACATCCTATTATGATAAAGTTGTCCGTGACATACTACGTTCGTCATTTTTCCTTCTATGAGGGCTAGCTTCTCATAACGACTCTTTATCCATTCTACGTCGCTGAGCTCAGCTTCTTGTATGATCCTCAAAGAAGGAATCTCCACTTCGGCAGGAATAACAGCTTCAGTAACATAAATCAGCAAGTAAGGAGTTTCCCCAGTTGATGTGCAGACTTTGGTACGGTATCCCAAAAGCAAACGGTAGTTTCTCGTGCCACTTATTTTATTTTCTACCATTTTCCTCAATATCTTCATGATGTTGTTGTTGGCGGCTTCTGTAGCTCCATTAATTTGAGGTGTATATGCTATTGAATTTTTTTGTTTGATTTTGAAAGTCTCGTACATGGTTTTCATTAGATCACTGTTGAGATTGGCAGCGTTGTCAGTGATGACGGACTCTAGAACTCCGAACAGACAAACAATCTGATCGCAGACAAAATTCGTAACGACTTTCTTAGTCACTGTTTTGTAAGATGCTGCTTCGACCCATTTGGTGAAGTAATCGATAGCTACCAAGATGAATCGATGCCCATTTGAGGCAGTGGGATCGATTGAACCAATGACATCCATCCCCCAGGCGGCGAATGGCCAAGGTGAGCTCGTTCCATTGATATCATTTGGCGGAACTTTTATCATATCTGCATGTACTTGACATTGGTAGAACATCCGGACATACTGGATACAGTCCGTCTCCATGGTCATCCAGAAATAGCCGGCCCTGAGTATCTTTTTGGCCAAGACAAGCCATTCAATGCGGGCCGCAGGTCCCGGCATGTATCTCCTTAAGCAGCTTAGAAGCTTCCTTTGCGTCGACACACCTCAATAATCCCAAATCAGGAGTCTTCTATATAGGGTTCCCCTGCTGTGGAAGAAATTGTTAGACAATCTTCGAAGTGTGCGTTACTGGATATGGTTTTCATGCTCCGGGTATTCTCATTTTGTCATGTATGCTCAGATGTCGTGGAACCAAGGTTTTCCATCTGTTTCTTCTTCAACATGAGCACAATATGCCAGCTGAATATGGATCCTTACTGGGATAAGATTAATGAAGTTCCTATCTAGATGATGTATTATTGATGACAAAGTGTCCAATGCATCGGTGAACTCATTTTGAATCCTGGGAACATGACGAAACTCTATCTTCGTGAACCTCTTATTCAATTCCTGCACATGGTGCAGATATGGAAATATCTTAGAATTCTTGGTGTCCCATTCTCCTTGTACCTGGTGCACAAGCAAATCTGAATCATCGATTACTAGCAGCTCCTGAATATTCATGTCGATAGCCATGTTGAGTCCTAATATTCAAGCTTCATACTCCGCCATTTGTTGGTGCAGGAAAATCTGAGTTTCGTAGACACCGGATAATAATATCCAGTTTCTGATACCAAGATAGCTCCAATGTCGACTCCTTTGAAATTTTCGCTCCGTCAAAGAATTTCCTCTAACCGTCGTAGGACTCAGCAATGTCTTCTCCTATGAATAGCACCTCTTCATTGGGAAAATACGTTTTTAGGGGTTCCTATTCTCATTCCACAAGATTTTCGGCAAGATGATCTGCCAGTGTCTGTCTTGATTGCCTTCTGAATCACTCAAACAATGTCGAACTCACTCAATAGGATTTGCCGCTTAGCCAGCTTGCTGGTGGGCATAGGTTTCTGAAAGATATACTTCAAGGGATCCATCCTTGATATGAGATATGTTGTGTAGGCACAGAAGTAATGCCTCAACTTCTGAGCTATCCAGGTCAAAGCACAGCAGGTAAGTTCTAGTATAGAGTACCGCGCTTCATATGGAGTGAATTTCTTGCTAAGGTAATAGATAGCATGTTCTTTTCTCCCACTCTCGTCATGCTTCCCCAGAATGTTGTCGAAAGCTTCATCTAGCACTGCAAGGTAGAGTAGCAGTGGTCTGTCTGGATCTGGCTACCAAAGCTGGTGGTGTTGATAAGTACTCCTTGATCCTGTCAAAAATCCCTTTGACAATCTTTGGTCCAACTAGTTGCAGCATCCTTTTCAACATCTTAAAAAATGGATCACATATAACTGTAGATTTGGCTATGAATCGGCTGATGTAGTTTAGCCGTCCTAGAAAGCTCATTACATCCTTCTTACTCTTTGGCGGTGGTAGCTCCTGGATGGCTTTGACTTTTGATGGATCCAATTCTATCCTTCGGCGGCTGACGATGAATCCCAGTAACTTTCCGGCAGGAACCCCAAATGCACACTTTGCAGGGTTTAATTCTAGGTTGTACTTTCGCAATATGTCGAAGAATTTCCTCAAGTCTTCTATATGATCTGTGGCATTCTTGGATTTAAAGATAACGTCGTTCAGATACACCTCGATCTCCTTATGCATCATGTCATGAAAGATGGTAGTCATGGCCCTCATATAGGTGGCCCCAGCGTTCTTTAGGCCGAATGGCATCATGTTATAGCAGTACACCCCCTAGGGTGTAATGAAAGCTGTTTTCTCAGCGTCCTCTTCATCCATCCAAATCTGATGGTAACCGGCGAAAAAATCTACAAAGGGCTGGAGTTCATGCTTGCCACAATTGTCGATTATTATGTGTATGGTTGGAAATGGGAAATTATCCTTTGGGCTGGCTCTGTTGAGATCCTGATAATCGACACAAAATCTAACCTTCCCATCCTGCTTCAGAATCGGCACAATGTTGGCTAACCAAGTTGGATATTCAACTACCCTGAGGTCATTGACCTTGATTTTCTTAGTAACCTCCTCTTTGATTTTCATACTCATATCAGGCTTGAAGTTCCTGAGTTTCTTTTTCACTACCAAACACATTGGATTTGTGAGTAACTTATGAGCAACAATAGATGTACTTAACCCGGTCATATCATCGTATGACCATGGAAAGATGTCCTCATATTCTTTCAAGAACTATTTCTACTCTTCTTTTTCTGACGGCGACAAGTGAATGTTGATGCGGGTCTCCTTGACAGTTTCAGATCTCCCAAGTTGACTATTTCAGTTTCTTCCATGTTGGACTTAGGTTTGTTCTCAAAGTCCTCTACTTCGCCGACGATTTTGGGTATGACATCTTCTTCTTCCGAATCACTATCCTTTTGTTGCGTTACCTCATTACATGTCACAGTTGCCTGTTCATCGAGACAGGAAATAGTAATTATTTATAGATAAATATATAAGAGAAAAATGGTAATAATAAACATCAATTCATTTAAAGCGTCAGACAAATGCGATTTCTTAATAATTAAAAAAATGTTTTGGAACATTGGAAATGTTATTTAAAACAAAATGCCAAAAAGGGAAATCATTTTTCTCAGAAAACAAAATAAATAATGTTGTTCAGCTTTGCTACCCTGGGACTCGTCGGGCCCTCGATGGTCTGGCAGTCTGGTTCTTGAGAAATGTCCATCTTTGCACAGCTCGGATGGTAGGGCCTTCCTCCTCCTCCTCCTCCTCAACAATTACGCAGCAATCCATGTCATCGTCTTCCAAGAATAGCTTCCTCAAGGCTGCTAGTGCTTCTTCCTCCTCTGATCTCCATATGATGTTGGTCTGTTGGAATGTCTGACTCAGGTGCAGTATAGTCTGCTCAAGTGGATAGTATTGGCCACGCCATGGTGGTGACTAGTCTTGATACTCTTGCCAGGTGTTTTGATATCCCCGTCCAAAAGTGGTACAATGGCGCTTTAGTTGTATTGGCTTGGAGATGCCCTACAGATTTTTACCAAGACCCTTGCCAGGCTCATACCTTCTCCAGTTCATCATGCTTGCTATCTTGCTATGCCACCACTTATCTTTGTCGATTGTTCTGACTCACTGGATATGATGATAAGTCTCTCCACCGAGCCTTCTTCTATTTTCAACCACCAGGATGGTCTGATGGGTGTAGATGAGGTTTCTCCCATCTCCATAGATAATTACTTATTGGTGGTTCCATTCCAACTTCACTGCCTGATGCAAGGTTGACGCTATTGCCCTAGCGGCATGTATCCATGGTCGTCCCAATAATAGATTATATGATGCAGAAATATCCATCACATGGAACTCGACGTCAAACCATGTAGGCCCCATCTGCAGATAGAGATTAATTTCCCCGATGGTAGCTTTCTGAGACCCATCAAACGCCTTCACATTCATAGTCCCTTCTCGTATCTCATACAGGCCTTGTGCCCAAACTCTTTAGTGTTGTCAATGGGCAAACATTGAGACTGGATCCTCCATCGATCAGGACCCTGGCAATGAAATTGTCTTTTCATTGCACCCTATTATGATTCAAACCCTCGTGTGGCAGCTCGTTCTCATGAAGGTGATTTTGTGGCTTTCCAGCACCTGCCCCACTATATTAGCCATTTCTCCACTCGTGATGTTATTGGGCACATATGCTTCATCCAACACTTTCATTAGGGTGTTCCTGTGTGCCTATGAATTCTGTAGCACTGACAGGATAGATATCTAGACAGGAGTCTTGTTCAAGTGATCGATGACTGAATAATCCCTCGCTTGTATTTTCCTCCAAAGGTCATCCTGGCCTGTTCAATGACTGATGGTCTGTTGGAGGACTTCTTACTAGATTCTCCCAAATGCTATGGTGTATAGACTCTTCATGTTCTGGTCATCCCTTGTGCAACGCCAGATTCTTCCATTTTGCTCTTTCCTTTTCTTCTGGCTTTGGCCACATAATCCTAGGGTACAACCTTGGTGTTGAAAGGCGGTGTGGTTGATATTGTCACTGTAAATGGTGTGGCTACCTCCACCTTGAATGGAACTGATGCAACTGCGGGTGGTGGTTCCTCAACTTCAAAAGGAGCTGATGTAGTTACCTCGACCTCCACTGGCGGCTGTATCTGCATTATGATTGGATTGAGTGTGAATGTGGGTTTCTTGGGATCGTCACCCTCTTTGATAAGTTAAATTGATCCATCGGGATCCCATTCCTTGTCGATTTCAATCACATTGATACTTCACCCCTATGATATGGGAGGGGGTTGTTGCGGACGTTGAGTGTAGCTTCCTTTGCCTAGATGACCTTATTGTCAATCAAGGTCTGGATCTTATCCTTCAGTGTTCGGCACTCGTCAATGGTGTGCCCTTTTATGCCAGAATGATATGCACAAGTATTATTATGGTTGACCCATTGGGATGAGTTTCCATGGCCACAACAGGGATAGGAGTGACGTAACCAACAACCTTCCATCTTTCATACAGCTGTCAATGGGTTCATCAATGGCAGTGTATTGTTTAGGTGGTTTGCGGTCAAAGTTGGGTCGAGGTCTTGGGTAGTTTGGACAAGTTGAAGGTGACTAAAAGTGAGATGGTTGGGAATTATAGGTATGATAAGTAGTGGCTGGTTGGGAATATCTGGGAGGTGATTGTTGATATGTGGGTGGAGGTGCTTGGTATCCAAGTTGGGAGGTTTGAATACAAGTGGAGTTTTGGGTCCTTGGGCGACTATGACTGTTCCTATATCCTTCTTTTTCGATATACCCCCTGATTTCAATGCTTTATTCGTGGCTTGCAATGCCTCAAAGTTTGTTGTCATCCCTCTTTTAATGCCCTCTTCGATCTTTTCTCCGAGTTTGATGATATCAGAGAACTTATGGTTTTCAATAAGAATCAATCTTTCATAGTACCGCGGATCTTATGCTCTGACGAAGAACTTGTTCATTTGTTCCTCATCCAATGTCGGCTTGACCTTGGCTGCTTCTGACCTCCAAACGGGTAGCATACTCGTGGAAGGTCTCAATAGGCTTCTTCTTTAAGTTCTTGATGTAGAAGAAATCTGGTGCATTCTCTGTGTTAAACCTGAATCTGTCCATGAAGTCAGACGCCATACTCACCCAGTAGGCCCACTTCTTATGATCCTGGCTTATGTACCAAGACAGAGCATCTCCCGTAAGACTTCTCATGAAAAGCTTCATTCGGATCCTTTTATCTTTTCCGACCACTACAAGCTTGTCACAATAAGTCCTCAAATGAACCCTGGGATCACTTGTCCCATCAAACATTCCGGCAGTTCTACATTTGGTTGTATGCATAGGTCTTCACAGTTTAGACCTTCTATCCCTTTGCCTCCTTCGACGCCTTGAACCCGACTTGTCAACTTCTTGCGCTCTTCAGCCAGGTTCTTATGAGCAAGTTCTTCTCAGCAGATTCCGGTGCATAGGATATGGGTTGAGTGGAGTGAGGTAGGGTTTCCACGTATATAGGGTTTTTTTAATGACCGGGAGTTTGGGTATAAGGGTGATCGTTGGTGGAGTTCTGGGGTTCGGGAATGATTGGTGGAGTATTTTGTGGAGTATGGTAGATGTTTTGCTGGTACTGTGGAGGGATATTTTTGTTTTGTGGTGAGGTCGTATAATGGTGAGGTGTGGGAAGATTCGGTGGGCGCTTGTTGGGTGTGCTTTGAGGTGGTGCGGGGTTCTGGGTATTTGCATGGTTGATGTCTAGGACACTAAGTGTGAAGGATAGGTTTGCTAAATTTCGGACATGCTCGAGCTCACTCTGGAGTTCCAGTATTCTTTGTTCAAGATGTGAAACCGCATCATTTGGGGCTTAAGTACCCCCCAACCATCAGAAGCTTCTGCATGTTCAACATGTCTATGGTTTTCTTTTCTGGTGCCATTCAAATCATCCATCTTCGCTATTCCTTTGCCTTTTGGTAGACTAGGAGGATGAGAAGGTGGAAGGTCCCTGGATCTTGTGTGATAAGTTGATGATTCCAGTATGAACGAACCAACCTTTGGGAATGGGAATAATCAAAAGAAAGAAAGAAAAATAAAACGTAGCCAAGCCAGTAAGGGTTCTGAAAAGAGTATTTGCGGTATTTAAACACATATCGCAGAAATGTAAATTCGCGTCTTAATTTGGGAGCCTCATTGTGCCCGAGGTAGGCCTAGTGAAGTGTTGATTTTGAGAACTTAGATGCCAATAAATGCCTCATTTCATTAATATAAAAACAGATGAATCTCAAAACGATACTAAGATAATAAAGACAAGTCACTATTGGCACGTGGCCTTATTACATTTTTAAATCAAATAAATCTAATCTACTTTGTACCAGAAAGACACTCCCCAAGCTTGGTCCTCCTAGCTCCATCGATCAAATTCCCTAGTTCGTGCAGCCGCAACAACAAGTAAACTCTACTAGATGTCCTCCCTCGCCTGCTTCAGCATTCTAGCAGTCATCGATCTTCTTTACTATCTTTCCCTCCAGCTCCATCAAACCTTGTTCCAGATATTCTAACCTTCTATTGCAGGTGATAGCAATCTCCTTCCATTCATCGATCAGTCTCATGCTTGTCTCGTGTATCTCCTGATGTTCAGCCTCAGAGTCATGAATCCTCTTGCGCAATTTGTTGTATTTGAGTTGGGTCTCAACATCTTCATCTATGACCCTGTTTAAACGACCGGTTCCTGGCTTCACTATCCATATAGGTTGTCATCTAACTATGACGGGCAGAAGGATGCACACCATGCATGATACATGTCCGGTCCAATGGTGTCCTTCTCCACAATGATCTTGCAGTGCCACATATGCTGAGCTTGGCGCCTATAAGGGATGTCGTCATCTGGAAAATCTGCTCGGAAATGACTCATCTTTGCAACCCGTGGTACGAACTGCTTCCTGCCTGCTTGCCTCATAACCATGATGGGAACATATGGGTGTATTCCCCTTAACCCGATCAATACTAAGTGAGGAGCGACTCTAGACCTGATGATGAACTCTTTAGTAGGGGGCCATTCAAACATCCACTGGACTGCTCTTCAGTCAAATTGTCGAAGAACTTTACTCATTCTTTACCACTTTCCAGTTAAGCAAAACTGCTCGGAATATAAATCATCCACTTAGGGTGATGGAAGGCAATATGATCGTTCCAAAACCTTCGCAGAAACTCCTAGTGATCCTGGCTCTTTTGGAGATGTTCTAATAACCACAATTGTAGCAGTAAATTGCAACCCTTGAAATGCTTGAACGGTTTTTGGCAGCGGTCCAGAGCCCAGTAGATGTCAGCTATGACCATAGGGACTATTGTGTATGTCTGTCCCTCGATTCCTTCCATTAAGGTCTTGGTGACCATAGCCAGTCTAGTGTGAATTCTATCCTTTTTCATTGGGAACACTATCAGACCCAAGAAGATATACTGAACACGAAAACTCTGTGATTGATGTGACCTAGAGAAGTGATGCAAAGCTCATCATGGAACATACTGTAGGACTTGCTATAACCGTATCTCTCGTGCAAATAGTCGAAGGGTATATAAGACTTCTTCAAACACTCTAGATCAGCGTTCTTCTTTTGACCCATCATCTTTAGAAACCCCTTTACTAGTGCAGTTTTCCGATACCAATTACCCAGGGCTGTCCCAAGGTAGTCCAGCAAATACTCCTATTTCTTCTAGGAGTGGGGTCATTTCTATGTCCCCAAAACGAAACACAACCCTCTCACTGTCCCAGAATAAAGGTGTAGCTTCAATCAGCATGTTGTTCGACTGAATGTCTAAAAGGGATGGCAAGTTTCCTAGGATTTTCTTCATATTTTTCTTATCACTTGAAGAAATATCTTCCCACCAATCTAGTAGTAGTGGTGGTATGTTTCTAACCATGCCGAATCTGGGGACCTCCTACCTCATTTTCTGCAAAACAAAGAAGGATAGACCCTTTTCCCCCACCCGATTCGACTATTTATACATCCATGATTATCATATTGGCATTTAGTTCTCCAAATTATTGCACAAAATGTGGTTGCATCCGTTGGGATTATGGAACCCTGGTGGACTTTCGGATAAGGCTTTTCTTAAAGGGTTATTATGTGGACCACATATTAACCCGGCTAGGTTTGACCATGATGCATGCAGAGTTATAATCAGAGTAAGGTTGCTATGGGGGTCTAGACTGGTACCCTCAAGCGGACAACTTGAGGGGGGGAAAGCACGGAACCATCGATTGCAGCGTTGATTGACTAGTTTTATCGCAAATAAGCCTTTCCTAATTTAAAGGGTGATATATTGGAAGAGCGCAACCACTCATCAAGCGTTGCTATAGGATTGATTACACACGAGTGGTTTATGATGTAGAGCATGATTTATGCAGTAGTAAATAGCATGTTGTCACATATTGGCATGTTAGAAAAGCAATAAATATAGTATTTATAATTGAAAGACATTAAGAAGAAACACAAAGAGACAAGTCTGTTTCGTAGCAAGGAAATAAATACTTGAAAATAAACAATTACGTTCACATAAAGGGAAAGGGTGCACATGTATCAACAGAGTAAAGCATGCTTAGACTAATTCACAAAGCAAATTTGTTAGGGTAAAAGCCTAAAATACCCAGTAGAGTCGCCATGCTGTCGTGCCCCCTTTTTTCCTTTCGCGGAAGTCCGTGTTTCGACATACTTTGTGACAACTCATTTCCTTTTGAGAAAGGGGTACGAAAATTGAAGAGTCGTCACCTAACGTATTTAAGGTGCGTTAGGGCACCTAATGCAGATAACTCATGAAAATCGGTTTACATTATCAAAGATTGGGTAAGGGCTTGAAATTACCTTAAGGGGAAGGTGTTAGGTACCCCTCGAGGTTCACAACGGTGGGTCCCGACCAAACTCATTTTTGTGAATTAGTCATTAACCAAGTAAAGCAGTTTAAACACATATGGATTATTAAAAACAGGAATAAAAGAGTTCTTACGTTCATTAGCCTATAGGATCACATTTGTGCAATACTCGGTAAACCTTCTTCAAATAGAGGGGTCACACGTAGCATTAGCGCACATGTCATCATATCCTTTACTACCCAATTACCCTCCCCTTTAGTGGTTATATAAGTGATTCTAATTAAATGTACTCTATGTGTGCATTACCCGTCCCATACTTACAATCCTGGAGGTGCTTAAGACTTCAAGTCAAGGTGGATCTAGACTCTCCTAAGGTGCTTAAAGGAGAAGATGTAAGCGACAAACAAAAATAATAGGACTTTTGAATAAAGGAACAATTAAAGGCTCACTTTTACCTCCTAAAATAAGCATGCAATTGCACGAATCAAAAAGTAGTATTTTAAACACTTTAAAAATCCTAAAGCAGGATATCTAGTGAGCACAAACAGGATATATGCAGTATATGATTAAAGCGAGACAATGGAGACTTAATCAGTTTGTCAACTGATTTTAGGGCTTGCTGAATCTGGGCAATTCACAAATAGTCAAAACAAACACAGTTTTATAACTTCACAATTTTAGTTTTCCTACAGGCTTTCCTAGGCGTGGATCTGAAGTGCCCTATAAACATGATATCTAATTGTAATCAGAGTCCTAATCAACGATTTTAAATAGGCAGTTTGGTTCATTATGTCCAATAGGCATGCTGTCTAGGTACAAACGTTACAGAACTATTTTTATATATTTATCTCTGTAAACATGCTATCTAGGTGTTGGGACTGCTTTTAAACTTACTCTTATAGACATAGTTGCTACTGAAGAAACTGATTCTATTAGATCTAGATACAGTTATAGTATTTAGACGAGTGCAATAAAGTCCTAAAGCATGGTTTCTAATCCACATAAGAGGATGAACATGATTATTAGGCAGAATTAATAGCAACCTAGTGACGGGATTTCTAAGCAGACATGAGTATGCAGAACTTTAGAAAGCATAAGTTTTAGAAATAATGATACGGTGCACCTATGGACATGTTTTCTAGTGCACAAAATAATCCTATAAGCATGGTTTCTAATGCCAATAGACAATCATAATAGTCCTAAGAGCATGATTTCTACCCAATTTCCCCACAAAAATTATATAAAACTCCCTCCCATTTTATATCCCCAATATCTGTTTTACAAGAATTATTATTACAGACCATATGATAATGAATTATAGAATAAATAATGCTATACTATAGGGAGCCTGGATAGGCCCAAAGTAAACCTGGAAAAACCAGGACTTCTACCAAGTCCAAAGTACCATATCTCACAGTGTCCAAGAAAGAGTATCCTAGTGTGTCAAAGTTCCTAAGGGCCTCAGAGACCCCGGGAAATTCTCACACCAAGACCTTTTTAAAGAGAAATAGTTTTTGTGTAGTGTGGAAGGGCCAGCCCCAGTGTGTCAGAGTTCGGAGGAGTCTCATGGAATCCTAGGTAGTACGCACACTCGAGGGGAAGAATCCTAAGTATTCTAAGAGTAGGAGTGGAAGATAGTTCTTGAAAGAGTAGGAATAATTTTAAGAAAACAGATTAGAAGTGAAACCAGTTCAAAAGTGAAAACAATTTAGAAGTGAAAACATGTTAGCAGTGTAAACATATTAGGAGTGAAAAACATTTTAGAAACATTCTAAAAAAGGTTCATCAAAAAATATGAAGTAGAAACACAGTCACAAGGTTTCAAACAAAGCTTCATATTGCCCATATTCAACTAAGTTTATTAGTCTACCTTTGTTGAGCATATAGCATGCTGAGAACAAACAATTACACAGAGAAGGGAGCAGGGGTTGGGAACACAAGAATCCTGAGTCAGGAGCACATAGAAACAAGGTGATAGGAAAGCATGCTAATCAACATATGCATAGGGCAGACATGGGTATAATAGTCACCAGGACATACTGAATTAGGGTCTTAAACAGGAAAAACCTAAGTCTAGCAGCCATACTTAATGATAGAAGTAATTATACTAACTTAAATTAATAGACAGGAAAACATAGAAGTTTAATGTAAGAGCAGTCGTGCTAATCAATTCATAGAGAGGACAGGGTTTTAACTGCACATAATTGATCATACCAATTGAGGTTAATGGAAAGTAAGAGTCTTCGACATCAAAAGTAAGCATGCCGACTTAAAGCAATAGACATGAAAGGTTGAAACTTAAACACATAAGTAAATTTATTGGTTTAGAGCAAAAAACATGAAATGAATGAAGCTTAAACAGAATTAAACATGTTGATTAAGGTTATAAATAGGAAAGAGACAAAGTTAAACACAGTAATATACATGCTAATTGAAATACATAAGAGGCATAGATTCGACGGGAGTAAAGCAAAATATGAGAGAGCACGTAGGTTCAAACTTCATAGTATAATAAACGACATTAGGAATAGAAACATACCAGTTAAAGGGAAGAAAATAGGAGATGAGAGGTATGCAGGATTCAATAGTCTAGCATTGGCTTTCAGCTAGCTAGACAAACAATGAACACAAGTAGCAGAGAGATGAGAGCCAAAGTGTGTAAATGTGTTTGTGAACTTTTGTTCGTGTCCTTGAAGAATCAGAATGAGAGCGTATATATAGCACTTAGGGAGGTAAAACAAATAAGGTAAAAATGATTTAGAGTTCATAAATAAAGCAAGTAGATATAATTAATCAGTTAGTTGGGGCTAATCCCAATTAATTTGCACAAACAGAATTTGGAAAGGTCATATTAGCATAAAGAGAATCAATTACATGCCCTGATTCGGACACAAATAAGGTAACAAATCACTTATTGATCATAAATTAACTAATCATTCGGAATAAGGCAAGTAACCCCTATTAAAGGTCACAAATAAGGAAAGTAAGTAAAAATCCCAAAGAATACTGATTTTAACGGGAAAATTTTTTCAAATCATTAATAGAAATCAATTAAGTAAAAATCCCAAAGAATACTGATTTTAACAGGAAAAATTGTTCAAATCCCTAATAGAAATCAATCAGTATATTGGATTGACAGAAATAAACAAATAACGGAAGAAAATTGAGGAAAATCAGCGTCACAAATAGGAACAGCTAGGGTTTAAGCATATACACGAGAATCAATCAAGCTAGTAAAGAAACCATTAGTTTGAACACTTGAAAGTAAAAAAAAACCTTTATGGAGAAAACATGGGACGAACCCTAATTTCAGAATGATAGTGGAATTGAAATAACATTAGCAAAACAAAAGATTTTTGTGGAAAAAATACCAAATAGATCACAAAATACTTCAGATCTACGAGGATCTTAACAGACCCAGTGGTCATGGAACTAGGGTTTTCAAAAACAATAGAGATGAAAAAAACATGATCAAAAGCCATAGATTTGAACTAAAAATGTCACGACCCAATTTCCCACACGGGTCCTGAAGCCACCCAACAACAGGGTTAGGCAAGCCAACAAAAATTCGACTAAGTGTTACCCTTCCCATGTGATTCATAAATCCAACTTTTACCAGTTTTAAGCATTTACTTACCATATATTAGTCGGTGACATGAAAATAAGACATCTGATACGTGAGTCAAAATATAAGCATATGTATGAAAATGCAACCCAAAAGCCCAAAATGTACGAACGTGTGTGCCAGGAACTAGTGTCACGAGTGTCGCGGGAAACTATCAGAATACACCAGAATACATAAATATATTCAATCACATAGTCTGAATGAAATTTACGGGAAAATAACAAAAGAAAACTCCAAGGTGCTGCCAGGAAATCGCCAGGAAGAGCAGCTCACTGTGAAGTATAACCAACCCCAGTCAGTATCTAGCACCGGACTGATGATCAGACGTACCAACCTCTGGACCTGTATAGTCAAGTACAGAAGAAAAGACAGTGCAGCATGAGTATATACATAATACGTACCCAGTGAGTATCCCGCCTAACCTCGAAGAAGTAGTGACGAGAGGTCGACTCGATACTTACTAAGGTCCAACAGTAATAAAGTAAGCAAGATGAAAGGAGAACAATAAGCATGAAAGAAAAATAACCAAGTACATCGATATTAGACATCAAATAATAATCCAAAATCCACTAAGGTTGATATCCGCCGTGGCGTACGGCCCGATCCCATCCTGTAAACCTTGCAGTGGCATATGGTCCAATACCATTCTGTAAAATTTTCCGTGGTGTACGACCCGATCCCATAATATATACTCTCATCACTCCGTCGTGGCGTACTGCCCGATCCCACAATATAATCAATCATCACTCTGTGGTGGCGTACGGCCCGATCCCATCTTGTAAACCTTGCTGTGGCGTACGGCCCGATCCCGTCCTCTGATTAGTCTTATCACACTTAATTAAAACCAAGTATCACCAAGTTCAAAGGAAATAATGCCAATCACACAAGAATAAAAGTCACATTTAGAATATAATAGGGAAAAACAATGAACATGTTGTGTCCTAACTACCCGGACGAAGCAGTAATAGCCATTACGTACGGACTCTCGTCACTTGGTGCATACGTAGCCCCCAAACAAGATCACATATTAATCAAGGTTACCTAGGGGGACAATTTCCCTCTCACGAGGTTAGAAAGGAGACTCACCTCGATAAAAGAACTCCTCGGACCAAGGATCGGATCAAAAGATGTGCACGAATCCCCGAAGCTACTCTTGACGGCCCACAACTAGCCAAACACAGTATAATTAAATCAATTTCAGTCCCAAGAAGGAGAACTAACAAGAAATCCCAAAATTTAAGCATTCTTGACGATTCTTGAAATTTCGACCCTGGGCCCATGCGTTCGGGTTTCAAAAATTCTTGAAGAATTGAATTACCCGTAGTCTAAGTGTCGCAATTACATAATATATTTAGGAATTCATGGCTAAAAGTGAAGTTTCACTATTTTTCCCAAACCCCACATTTTTCTAGCAATTCCCATGCATTTTAGGATAATTGAAAGAGAATTTTGTTTGAATTTGATGTTAAAAGTCATGAAACGGACTAGGAAATTACTTATCTGGATGAACTGGACGTGGGAAACCCTTCCCCTAGCTTGGAGGAGCTCTAATGGAGGTTGGGAGTGTTAGAATTGAAGAAGAAACCCGAATTTTCCATTTAAATAGGTTTGCCTCACAGAGATTTCCGCGCCTGCGACTTTGGGATCGCATGTGCGGTCCCGCACCCGCAAGAATCGCGTCGCTCCTGCAGAAAAAGGCCTGGAACCCTGGGCTCGCACCAGCGGAGTCGAAAGCCGCTCCAGCATAATACTGGTCGCACCTGCGATGGGATCGCAGCTGCGAGTGTTGGTCTGCAGCAGCGGGCTCGCACCAGCGGACACAACTCCGCACCAATGGCCACACCAGCAGCTATGCACCAACAGTGGCTTTTGCTGGTTTTTGGCCTCGTGCGGGGTCTGGGAGGCCCCTGGGCCCATCTGAGCCCCTGACAAAATATACCAACGAGTCCCAAATCATAATACGGACTCGTTCAAGCCTTCGGAACACCCCCAAACCTTAAGAATCAAACTTATGAATTTTAAGTTTTCTAACTTCGCTAACAACGTGCCGAACTGACCTATACACCTCGGAACGACACCAAATTTCATAGATTACTCACACAACATCCTACCAACTTGCCCATGCGATCAAATCGCCAAAACAACATCATATACCTCAAATTAAGCCTCAAAGTCCATGAATCCTATCAAATTTCATAAAACATCAAGTATTCCATTTTAAAGTCCGAAACACTTCAAACAAAATCCGATTTCAACCAAACTTTACAGAAATGTCTTAAACCATATATAAGACCTGTACCGGGCGCCGGAACAAAAATACGGGCCTGATACCATCACTTTCTAATCAGATTTCATTTTCAATTTTCCTTAAATTTTTTCAGAAAATAATTTTGCTCAAAAATTCATTTCTCGGGCTTGGGACGTCGGAATATTATTCCGGGCGCTCACCCAAGTCCCATATTTTCCTACGGACCCTCCGGGACCGTCAAATCACGGGTCCGGGTCTGTTTACCCAAAAATGTTGACCGAAGTCCAATTTATTCATTTTAATATCAAATCTTAGCATTTTTCACAGAATTTCATATTCAAGCTGTCCGGCTACATGCCCGGACTATGCACGCAAATCGAGACAAATATTAAGGAGGTTTTAAAGCCTCGGAAGTACAGGGTGGGTAATAACATAGGTGATGACCCCTTTGGTTCGTCACATTCTCCATCTCTAAAACAACCGTTCATCCTCGAACGGATAGAAGAAGGAAGTACCTGAGACAGGAAATAAATGAGGGTAACGGCTCTACATATTGGACTCGGACTCCCAGGTCGATGCCTCAGTAGGCTGACCCCTCCACTGAACACAAACGGAAGGGAAACTTCTGGATCTCAACTGACGAATCTACCGGTCTAGGATGGCTACTAGATCCTCCTCATAAGATAAGTCCTTGTCCAACTGGACAATGCTGAAATCTAACACGTGGGCTGGATCGCCGTGATATCTCTGAAGCATGGACACGTGAAATACTGGATGTACGGCTGATAAGCTGGGTGGCAATGCAAGTCTATAAGCCACCTCTCCCACTCGATCGAGAATCTCGAACGGGCCAATGAATCTAGGGATAAGCTTGCTCTTCTTCCCAAATCTCATCACGCCCTTCATAGGCGACACTCGGAGCAATGCTCGCTCACCAGCCATGAAAGCCACATCTCGAACCTTACGATCTGCATAACTCTTTTGCCTGGACTGAATTGTAAGAAGCCTATCCTAGATGATCCTGACCTTGTCCAAGGACTCCTGAACCAAATCTGTACCCAAAAACCGAGCCTCTCACGGCTCAAACCATCCAACCGGAGATCGACACCGCCTACCATATAAAGCCTCATAAGGAGCCACCTGGATACTCGACTGGTAGCTGTTGTTGTAGGAAAACTCTGCTAAAGGCAAGAATTGATTCCATGATTCCCCAAATTCAATAACACAAGCTCGGAGCATATCCTCCAATATCTGAATAGTCCGCTCGGACTGCCCATCCGTCTGAGGATGAAATGGCGTGCTCAACTCAACCTGAGTGCCTAACTCTCGCTGAAGTTCTCCCCAGAAATGTGAGGTGAACTGAGGGCCTCGATCTGAAATGACAGATACCGGTACATCATGAAGGCGAAGGATCTCTCAGATTTAGATCTCAGCTAACCTCTCGGATGAATAGGAGATTGCCACGGGAATGAAATGCGCTGACTTGGTCAGCCTATCAATAATGACCCAAACTGCATCGAACTTCTTCCGGGTCAACGGGAGTCCAGTAACGAAGTCCATAATAATCCTCACCCACTTCCACTCGGGAAGCTCAATCCTCTAAAATAAACCACCAGGCCTTTGATGTTCATACTTAACCTGCTGACAATTCAAATACCGCGCCACATATGCCACAATATCCTTCTTTATTCTACGCCACCAGTAATGTTGTCGCAAATCCTGATACATCTTCGCGGCGCCAGGGTGAATAGAATATCGAGAACGGTGCGCCTCCTCTAGAATCCTCTCCCTCAGGCCATCAACATTAGGAACACATAAGCGGCTCTGAAGTCTCAGAATACCATCCTCGCCAATAGTAACCTCCTTGGCCGTACCCTGAACCACTTTTTCCCGAAGCTCTGACAAGCGCGGATCATAGAACTGTCGGGCCTTAATCTCCCCGAATAATGAAGACTGAGCAACCACATGTGCGAATACTCGACGAGGCTCTGAAAGATCTAATCTCACCAAGCGGTTAGCCAAGGACTGAATGTCCAAGGCTAGAGGTCTCTCCTCCGCTACAATATAAGCCAAGCTACCCATACTCTCAGCCTTCCGACTCAATGCATCCGCCACCACATTAGCCTTGCCCGGGTGATAAAGAATGGTAATATCATAATCCTTCAACAACCCAAGCCATCAGCGCTGCCTCAAATTAAGATCCTTCTATCTAAATAATTGTTGCAAGCTGCGGTGGTCTGTGTAGACATCACAGGACACCCCATACAAATAGTGCCTCCAGATCTTAAGAGCATGAACAATCGTTGCCAACTCCAAATCGTGCACCGGGTAGTTCTTCTCATGAACCTTCAGTTGGCGTGAAGCATAAGAAATAAATCTTCCCTCCTGCATCAACACACACCCCAATCCAACTTGTGAAGTGTCGCAATACACCGTGTACCTCCCAGAATCGGATGGCAATACTAGAACTGGCACTGAGGTCAATGTTGTATTGAGCTTCTGAAAGCTCGCCTCACACTCGTCAGGCCATCGAAACGGGGCATTCTTCTGAGTCAATCTAGTCAATGGAGCTGCAATAGAAGAGAAACCCTCCACGAATCGGCGATAATAACCTACTAGGCCCAAAAAGCTCCTGATCTCAGTAGCTGACGTAGGACGGGACCAACTCTGAACTGCCTCGATGTTCTGAGGATCAACCTTGATACACTCTCCGGATACCACATGCCCCAGAACTTCCACAGAATCCAACCAAAACTCACACTTGGAGAATTTAGCATATAGCTTCCGCTCTCGCAAGGTCAGGAGCATGACTCTCAAATGCTGCTCATGCTCCCCCAGGCTACGGGAGTAAATCAAAATGTCATCGATGAAGACAATGACGAAGGAATCAATATACGGCCTGAACACCCTATTCATCAGGTCCATAAAGGTTGTTGGGGCGTTAGTCAAACCAAAAGACATCACCAGGAACTCATAATGGCCATATCTCGTACGAAAAGCAGTCTTCGGAACATCTGAAGCCCCAATCTTCAACTGATGATACACTAACCTCAAGTCAATCTTAGAAAACACACGAGCACCCTACAACTGGTCAAGCAAATCATCGATGTGAGGCAAGGGATACTTGTTCTTGACGGTAACCTTGTTCAGCTGGCGGTAATCAATACACATCCGCATATACCCATCCTTCTTCTTCACAAATAGCACTGGAGCACCCACGGCGACACACTCGGTCTGATGAACCCCTTAGCTAACAACTCCTCAAGCTTCTCCTTCAACTCTTTTGGAGCTATACAATACGGAGGGATAGATATAGGCTGAGTATCTGGGCTAAATCAATGCAGAAATAAATATCACGGGCTAGAGGCATGCCCGGAAGATCCAAAGGAAATACATCAGCATACTCTCGAACCACTAGAACAGAATCAATCGTCAGAGACTCGGTGCTGGTGTCCCGCACATAAGCCAAATAGGCTAGACAACCCTTCTCGACCATATGTCGAGCCTTCAAGAACGAAATAACCCGGCTGGATATGCTAACTGAAGAACCCCTCCATTCCAACCTAGGAGACTCAGTCATGGCCAAAGTAACTGTCTTGGCATGGAAATCAAGCATGGCATGATAAGGAGATAGCCAATCGATGCCCAAGATAACCGCAAAATCAACCATGTCGAGCAATAAAAGATCGGCTCTGGTGTCAATCCCACAGAAGGTGATCACACAAGACCGATACACTCGGTCTACCACCACAGAGTCGCCCACAGGAGTGGACATATATATAGGAGATCCCAAAGACTCTCGAGAGACATCCAGGAAAGGAGCAAATAAGGCTGATACATTTGAAAAAGTGGATCCCAGATCAAATAATACTGAAGCCTCTCTACCACATACCGAGATAATACCTGTGATCAAGGCGTCTGAGGCCACTGCATCTGATCTGGCCGGAAAGGCATAAAACCTAGCTCGAGCACCTAAAGTTTGGGCTCCCCCAAAACGAGCTAGAGCTGACTGACCCTCTCCGGACTAGCCTCCCCCTCTAGGACGACCCCTGCCAACCTGACCTCCACCTCTAGGCGGTCAAACTGCTGGTGCTGAAACCACGGGCTGGTGACTCTACTGCACGGCCTTGCCCTGTACCTGAGACAAAACCTCCATGTATGGCCCAGGTTCCCACACTCGAAGCAACCCCCTGGCACTACTACTCGCTGCCCTGATGATGAATCTTAGATGGCCGGAGGACGACGAGAGCCCTCAGACATAGCACTGAAATAAGGATTGAAAGACCCCTGTTGACTGGGATAACCACTAGAAGAACCCTAAATAGGTGGGGGCCGATAGGAGCGCCCTGGCATGGCACTGAACTGGGGCCTAACTGGGACACCTCAGGGAGGTGGTGGAGGCGCCACATATGGAGGCCTGCTGAGCCGACTGCTTCCAAACTGACCCCTGCCCCTAGCTGGAGCACCTCTAAAGTCACCTGCAAATCTGGTCCTCTTGTCATGCTGACCTTGCTCCATATTCCTCATCCGGTATCCCTCAATACGTTGAGCTATCTCGACCACAAGCTGGTACGGGGTACCCATCTCCACCTCTCGAGCCATGGTGGACCTAATACCTGGATGCAACCCTGCTACAAAGCTCCAAACTCTCTCAGCATCGGTGGGTAATATCATAAGAGCATGGCGTGACAGCTCTAAAAATATGGCCTCATAATCCGTCCCAGACATCTGCCCCTGCTCCAACTGCTCAAACTGGCCCCTCAGCTCTTCCCTCTCAGAGGGTGGAATATATATGTCCAAGAAAATCTGTGTGAACTGCTCCCAAGTGACAGTAGGAGAATTGGCTGGCGTATTGAGAATATAAGACTGCCACCATCTGCGAGCTCTGCCCTCTAATTGGAATACAGTGAAATCCACCCCATGGGACGCTAGGATCCCCATGTTGTGAAGTCTATCCCTGCACTTATCAATGAAATCCTGGGCATCCTCCCCTCACTCACCCCCGAAGACTGGAGGGCGTAAGCGGGTTCATATGTCTAACATCTTATGATTGTCACCACCCATAACTGGTCTGGGCCCTGCTGCTGCTGCAGGAGGCTGGGCATCATCCACGGGCAGTGTACCCAGGGTGGGATGTAATGCTGCTATCGGACCTGTGGCCTGGGCAGTAGGGGTCTAGGCTCCCCCTCCCGCCTGTGAAGTGACAGGGTCTGCTGGAAATAAACCAGCCTGCGACATGGTGTCCATGAACCTCATCATACGGCCCATGGCTGCCTGAAAGCGCTTCGCCGTTATAAAGTCTACGGGTGCCAGATCTGCTGGAGGCACCTCATCCTGCTCCTCTAATATAGGGTCCTCTGGTGGCGGGACCGGTGTAGCTCTAGGACACCCTCGTCCCCTACCACGGGCAGGTGCTCTACCTCTGCCCATACCAAGGCCTCGAGGGGGAGGGGGGCGGCAACCTCTCCCAGGTCAGGCACATGAGATGCACGCATCCTCACCATCGTGAGAGAATAAAAGCATGAATTTAGTAAATCATAGACTGCACGATAGAGTAAGAACACATAGAGGTTTCCTAACATCCTGTAGCCTCCTGAAGATAAGTACAAATGTCTCCGTACCGATCCGCAAGACTCTACTGGGTTTTCCCGGGACTCGTGAGACTTACGTGAACCTAGAGCTCTGATACCACATTGTCACGACCCAATTTCCCACACGGGTCGTGATGGCACCCAACAACAGGGTTAGGCAAGCCAACATAAATTCTACTATGTGTTACCCTTCGTTTGTGATTAATAAATCCAACTTTTACCAATTTTAAGCATTTACTTACCAGATATTAATCGGTGACATGAAAATAAGACATCTGATACGTCAGTCAAAAGATAAGCATATGTATGAAAATGCAACCCAAAAGCCCAAAATGTACGCACGTGTGTGCCAGGAACTAGTGTCACGAGTGTCGCGGGCAAGTATCAGAACACACCAGAATACATAAATATATACAATCCCATAGTCTGAATGAAATAGACGGGAAAATAACAAAAGGAAACTCCAAGGTGCTGCCAGGAAATCGCCAGGAAGAGCAGCTCACCGTGAAGTATAACCAACCCCTGTCAGTATCTACCACCGGATTGATGATCAGACGTACCAACCTCCGGACCAGTACAGTCAAGTACAAAAGAAAAGACAGTGCAACATGAGTACATACATAATATGTACCCAGTGAGTATCCCGTCTAACCTTGAAGAAGTAGTGACGAGAGGTCGACTCGATACTCACTAAGGTCCAACAATAATAAAGTAAGCAAGATGAAAGGAGAACAATAAGCATGAAAGATAAATAACCAAGTACAACGTTATTAGACATCAAATAAAAATCCAAAATCCACTACGGTTGATATCCGCCGTGGCGTACGGCCCGATCCCATCCTGTAGTCCTTGTCGTGGCGTACGGCCCTATCCCATCCTGAAAACCTTGTCGTGGCGTACGACTCGATCCCATAATATTATACTCTCTCATCACTCTGACGTGGCGTACGGCCCTTTCCCATCCTGTCAACCTTGCCTTGGCGTACGGCCCTATACCATCCTCTGATTATTCTTATCACACTTAATTCAAACCAGGTATCACCATGTTCGAAGGCAACAATACCAATCACACAAGAATACAAGTCACATTTAGAATACAATAGGGAAAAACAATGAACATGTTGTGTCCTAACCACCCGGACGAAGAAGTAATAGCCACTACGTACGAACTCTCGTCACTTGGTCGGTACGTAGCCCCCAAACAAGATCACATAGCAATAAAGGTTACCTAGAGGGACAATTTCCCTCTCACGAGGTTAGAAAGGAGACTTACCTCGATAAAAGCACTCCTCGGACCAAGGACCGAATCAAAAGATGCGCCTGAATCCCCGAAACTGCTCTTGACGACCCACAACTAGCCAAACACAGTATAATTAAGTCAATTTTAGTCCCAAGAAGGAGAACTAACAAGAAATCCCAAAATTTAAGCATTCTTGACGATTCTTGAAATTTCGTCCCCGGGCCCATGCATTCGGATTTCGAAAATTCTTGAAGAATTGAATTACCCATAGTCTAAGGGTCGTAATTACATAATTTATTTAGGAATTCATGGCTAAAAATGAAGTTTCACTATTTTTCCCAAACCCCACATTTTTCTAGCAATTCCCATGCATTTTAGGATAATTGAAATAGAATTTTTTTTGAATTTGATGTTAAAAGTCATGAAACGGACTAGGAAATTACTTTCCTGGATGAGCTGGACGTGGGCAACCCTTCCCCTAGGTTGGAGGAGCTCTAATGGAGGTTGGGAGTGTTAGAATTGAAGAAGAAACCTGAATTTGGCATTTAAATAGGTCTGCCTCACAGAGATTTCCGCGCCTGCGACTTTGGGATCGCAGGTGCGGTCCGCACCCGCGAGAATTGGGTCGCTCCTACGGAAAAAGGCCTAGAACCCTGGGCTCACACCAGCGGAGTCGAGATCCGCACCAGCGGTCTCGCTACAGAATAATACTGGTCGCGCCTGCGATGGGGTCGCACCTGCGAGTGTTGCTCCGCACCAGCGGACTCGCACCAGCGGGCACAAGTCCGCACCAGCGGCCACACCAGCAGTTGTGCACCAGCATTGGCTTTTGCTGGTTTTTGGCCTCGTGCAGGGTCGGGGAGGCCCCTGAGCCCATCCGAACCCCTAACAAAATATACCAACAAGTCCCAAATCATAATACGGACTCGTTCAAGCCTTCGGAACACTCAAAACAACGGTAAAACTCGAATTCACACCCCCAAACCTCAAGAATCAAACTTAGGAATTTTAAGTTTTCTAACTTCGTTAACAACGTGTCGAACTGACCTATACATCTCGGAATGACACCAAATTTCACAGATTACTCACACAACATCCTACGAACTTGCCCGTGTGATCAAATCACTAAAACAACATCATATATCTCAAATTAAGCCTCAAAGTCCATGATTCCTATCAAATTTCATAAAACATCAAGTATTCCATTTTTAAGTCCGAAACACTTCAAACAAAATCTGATTTCAACCAAACTTTACAGAAATGACTTAAACCATATATACGACCTGTACCGGGCACCAGAACCTAAATACAGGCCCGATACCATCACTTTCTAATCAGATTTCATCTTCAATTTTCCTTAAATATTTTCAGAAAACAATTTTACTCAAACATTCATTTCTCGGACTTGGGACCTCGGAATTTGATTTCGGGCATACGCCCAAGTCCCATATTTTCTTATGGACCCTCCGGAACTGTCAAATCACGGGCCCGGGTCCGTTTACCTAAAATGTTGACCGAAGTCAAATTTATTCATTTTAATATCAACTCTTACCATTTTTCACAGAATTTCATATTCAAGTTGTCCGGCTACACGGCCGGACTGTGCATGCAGATCAAGGCAAATATAAAGGAGGTTTTCAAGGCCTTGGAAGTACGGGGTGGGTAATAACATAGGTGATGACCCCTTTGGGTCGTCACAAAAAATTTGGGGAAATCAGTACTCACAGACGCGAATGGCCCTAGACAGGCCTGTAAACAAATTTTAGTTAAAGAATCAAGTTGAATCTACTTGAGATTCTTTTAAGAATCCATGAAATTGACAACCAAAGGGCGTAGAAGGCTGGTAAGGCCCGGAGAACACACAGAAACTCTATAGACGGGAGTTTTTGTCGGTGACGACGATTAAGGTTCGGGGTGGTCGATAGATAATTGAGGGTTGAGGGGAAAGGATGATGGCGCAAGGTAAAGAATGAGGGGGTTTAGGATTAAAAAGATAAGAATTAATGTGGACCCTTGATCTAAAATATCAACGGCCACAATCAGGTGGGGTTATTGGGTCGGCTAAGGTACAGGTCTGATGACCCAAGGGGTCATTTTATGAATTTAGACTCTGTTCCGTGAATTAGCCATAAAAGACTAATTTTAAATATCTCGATTGGTGTGCGCATTCCGGGCATGAAATCGGAAAGCTTTTATGTTAAAATATGAGAAATAGTAATTTCTAGAGTAAGAATTTGATTATAGTTGACTTTGGCAACCATTTTGAGTAAACGGACCCAGATCTGTGTTCCGACAATCCCGGGAGGTCTGGAGTAAAATATTCTACTTAGGCATCTGCCCGAAAATGAATTCCAAGGTCCCAAGCCTTTAGAAAAAAAAATTGGAAGAAAATTATTCTGCTGGTTAATTCAAGAAATAAAGAAATGAAATAATATTTTGAAATATATGATAGCAGGTCCGTATTTTTGTTCCGGAGCCCGGAACAAGTTTTTTATGCTATGTAAGTCCTATCTGTAAAGTTTCATGACAATCGGAGTTTATTTGATGCAATTCAGACATCCGGTTGAAAACAGAGAAATTTGAGTGTTCTTGAGAAAATCTTGAGTTTTGAGGCTAAATCTGTAGACTTTGATGTTAGTTTGATGATTTGATTTCACAAACAAGTCCGTATGATGTTTTAAGATGTGTGTACTTGTTTGGTTTGGAGCCACGAGGGCTCGGGTGAGTTTTGGGTAAGCTACGGAGTGTCTATACTTAGAAAAATATCCCAACAGCTGAACATTTAGTTTGCAGATCTCTGATCTAGCAAATGCGAGGTCGGGCTTCGCAAATGCAAAGCCAATGCCTAGTCTCTGATCTCGCAAATGTGAGGTCCTGGGTCGCAAATGCGAAGGACCATGTTCGCAAATGCGAGGTCCTGTTCGCATTTGCGATATATTCCCGGAAAGCCCAGAGTTCGCAAATGCGAAGCCCAGCTCGCAAATGCGAGACCCGCAGCTTGTTATATCTGCTTTTTGATGGGATTTTCCCTTCTTTTTCAATTTTCTAAAACACTAAACCTCCATAGGAGATTTTACAAAGATGAAAACTTCTTTAAAACATTGGTAAGTGATCTCTAACTTATTTCATTCAATTCCTAACAACTTTTAACAATGATTTCAACAAAAAATTGACAGTTTTCATGGTAAAAATTTGATTTTTGTGTAGAACTTAGAAATTTCAAATTTTAGGGAATTGGACCTCGAATTGAGCTCGTATTCCAATACCAATTGTATATTCGTGCTCGGGGGATATTGGGTAAACTGGTTTTGGTCCGAACCTCGAGTTTAGACCAAGCGAGTCCAAGGTGGATTTTCGAAATTTAATAGGAAAACATAGGAAGACCATTGTTTTTCAATAAATATGATCCCTTGAGGCTATGATTGATAACATTGGCGAATTGTGATTAGATTCTAGCGGATTAGAGGCGAATTCTAAAGGGAAGGCAGTGCTAGAGCAGTGAATTGCTTGCGA
Source organism: Nicotiana rustica (assembly GCA_005239535.1). Taxonomy (NCBI): domain Eukaryota; kingdom Viridiplantae; phylum Streptophyta; class Magnoliopsida; order Solanales; family Solanaceae; genus Nicotiana; species Nicotiana rustica. The sequence goes on from ML456742.1 coordinate 56,677, forward strand.
GATTAAGATAAGTGTTTGGTCGAACTTTGACTTGAGGGAATAGGAGTCCCCACTTGTTTGCTATGTGAAATGCATTGGTGTGGTGTATAGGTGAGGTGACGAGTATCTATGCACCACCCAATTTGCCTATTAAGCATGATCCCTTCCCCTTTCCCAACTTAATTGATTCTTGTCTTAATTGTTCTATGACTATTTGGTGTTGTTACCTTGTTGTAAACATTTTGGTGGTTATATTGTAATGAGTATTGGTTGTTTATTAGGTTCCATTGTGGGACAAATGATTGAGCAGTTTGGTGTTGTTTTACGAAGTTCATATATACATTGGTATTTTTGTTGGTTTCATGATTGAGAAGATATTAATGAAGTTTATGAGAAATGCAGTTTCTTATTTAATATTGTTGAGACAGAAATATTGTGAAATGCTTGGCCTGAATCGTGAAAGTTTTCATAAATTAATATAAGGTTATGATATGTCAGGTGGGAGTGGGTTGCACGCCGCAACAAGGTGTGATAAGGGTGGACAGGTAGGATCGGGTTGCACGCTGCAACATGAGCGCTAAGGGTGATATATGTAGGGAGGAGCAATATGGGAGGAAAGGTGGGAGCGAGTTGCACGCCGCAACAAGGAGTGATAACGGAGGAGACTTATGTTTTACTGTTTTTTTTAAATTCAAGGATTTGAGACCTATAGATTTAAAAAGCTTAAATGTTTATTTTCCTATTTTTCATATTTTCGGCACTACTTTTATTCAAAGTTAAAGTTTTGAAAAATTGGAAATTATTGAGAATTGGTTATAGCTGAGACCTGGAAAGGCGGCTGAATTATTCTATTATAGTTGCAGTATTTAAGTTTATTTGTTTGGATTTCCTTCTTGCTTTATATATTATTATCACAGGTTTATTGCTAAAGCTCCGCCGCAGCCTTGTCACTACTTCGTTGAGGTTAGGCTTGGCACTAACTCAGTATATGGGGTCGGTTGTGCTGATACTACACTCTGCACTCTTTTGTGCAAATCCAGGTACTAGCAAGTAGTAGAGATTTGTAGATCAGCCTCCTATTCATTCGGAGACACGAGGTACATCTGCGAGCGTTCGCAGATCCTGCGAGTTTTCAAATATTTTACATACACTGTTTATCGTATTTGGAACAGTTATATACTTCTTTCAACCTAATATTTGTAGCAGTCTTTAGTAGTTCGTGGATTGTGACACCATACTCTGGGGTAGCTTTAGAGCTATTTATACACTTAGTTCGGGGTTCGTTCTACTTGATTGCTTAATATTTTATATTTGAAGTACTTTATCGACAAACATTTAAATTGAGTTTGTTTTAGCTTTATTTATTCCTTATTAAGTAAATAATAAAAGGAAAACTAGTTAATCGAATTCTAACATTGGCTTGCCTAGCAAGTGTGGTGTTAGGCGCCATCATGATCCCAAAGGTTGGGAATATGGGTCGTGACAAGTTGGTATCATAGCCCTAGGTTACTTAGGTCTCACAATTCATGAACAAGCTTAGTAGATTCTGAAGGATCGGTACGGAGACGTCTGTACTTATCCCTTAGAGGATATTGAGTTAGGAAACAAATCCATTTTATTTCTACTCCATCGTGTAATTCTTGTATCTCGAAAATACTGACTAGATTCTTTGACTCTCTCGCATATGGTGAGAACACGTGCTTCATCTTCCGTTGAATAGAATTTCGGTCCTCCAGCAGCAACAACTCCTACTAGGGGCAGAGGCCGAGGTAGGGACAGGACTCAGCCCATTGCTCAGGCAGCAGCCCTGGCCACGGAATCCCAGAATGAGATTGATGAGGGGGTTCCATCTCAGACTGTTCCGGCGGGACCAACTCAGGTTCCCGAGGGGTTTATTGGTACCCCGGCTCTTTAGGATACTTTTGTTCTGTTTAGTGGGCTTGATGGAAAGTGTGGCCCAGACGGGCACATTCCCTGTTGCTGCAGCCGTATCTCAGGCTGAAGGAGGGATCCAAAGTCCTACTACCCACACTCCAGTACAGACTACTTCTCAAGATCAGACCTCAGTAGTTAATCACGTCGGGTAATTCAGCCAGTGGCAGCAGTACCGCCCGTTAATGAGCAACTATGTCTACCTATGCTTTGTAGAGACTTGACAGCATCACTAAGTTATTCCCCGTCCATTTCATTGGTGCTACTTCAGAGGACCCTCAGGAATATTTGGATAGTTGTCATGATATGTTACACAATATGGGTATTTTCGAGACCAATGGGGTCGACTTCGTGACTTTTCAGATGACTGGTTCTGCCATGCAGTGGTGGAGGGACAATTTGTTGACTAAGCCAGCTGGATCACCTACTTTAACTTGGGATCAGTTCACTCATCCTTTTTTGGAGAATTTCTTACCTGTCACTACTCGATAGGATAAATCGTCTATTTGAGCGACTTTAGCAGGGCAGCCTGACTGTGACTCAGTATGAGACTCATTTTGTGAATCTGGCTAGACATGCCATTCTTATATCGCCCACAGAGAGGGAGAGGGTCAGATGGCGTATTGATGGCCTTGCTCAGCCCATCAGGTTGCAGATGGCCAAGAAAATAGGGTCCCAGATTTCGCTTCAGGATGCAGCTAATATAGCTAGGAGGTTTGAGTCGGTTCTTGGGATGGGAGATCAGGGATCAGATAAGAGACCTCGTCATTCCGGTGGTTTCAGTGGTGCCTCGTCTGGAGGCGGGATTTCAAATAGCAGAGGCCATCCTTCCAAGCCATTCCATTTGGCACTACAGGTTTCGCATAGTACTTCAGGGGGTCGAGGCTCTTATATGCCTCATTCTGCTCAGCCAGTCTACAGTGCTTCGTCAGCTTCAATTAGAGCACTTCCTCTGCAGAGTTATAATCGTGGTCAATCGGTTCGTCAGGGCCAGTCCTCATATCAGGAAGGATGCTTTGAGTGTGGTGAATAGGGGCACCTTCAGAGAGTTTGCCTAAAGTTTCAGAGTAATCAGCAGTAGTACCAGGGTTCTCGTGCCATAGTTCTAGAACAAACTACAGCACCACATGCCCAGCTTGCAAGGGGTAGAGGTCATGTAGTTAGAGGTAGTGGCCAGACTGTTAGAGGTGGAGTACAGATAGCTAGAGGTGGAGGGGCCCCCATAGGTGTGGTTCAGGGTGGCGGGGCCCAGCTCCAACTATATGCATTTTGGGCCAGGCCTGAGGCGGAGTCCTCCGATGCTGTAATTACAGGTATCATTTCGGTCTCTGATACAGCTGCTTCGGTTTTGTTTGAATCAGGGTCTACTTATTTGTATGTTTCCTCCTATTTTGCCTCGTATTTGGATGTGCCCCGTGAGCCCTTGAGTGTTCTGGTTTATGTGTCTACACCGGTAGGGGATGCAATTATGGTAGATCGAGTATATCGTTTGTGCGTGGTAGTCAGTGAAAGTCTTAAAACTAGTGTTGATCTCTTACTTCTAAACATGGTTTACTTCGATGTTATATTGGGCATGGATTGGTTGTCGCCCTATCATGCCATTTTTGGACTGTCACGCCAAGATAGTTACCCTAGCCTTACCAGGGTTGCCTATATTAGAATGGAAAGGGACTCTTGGTCATTCTCCTAGTCGAGTAATTTCATATTCTAAGGCTCGTCGCATGGTGGAGAAAGGGTGATTGGCTTATTTGGTTTATATTCGTTATTCTGATGCTGTGGTTTCTTCCATAGAGTCAATTCCTATCGTGCGTGCATTCCTGAGGTGTTTCCGGCAGACTTGCCGGGTATGCCGCCTGACAGGGACATTGATTTATGTATTGATGTGGCTTCGGGCACTCATCCATTTCCATTCCCCTATATCGGATGGCCCCACCTGAATTGATGGAATTAAAATAACAGCTGTAAGACTTGTTAGATAAGGGTTTGATCTGATCCAGTGTCTCGCCTTGGGGTGCACCGATTTTGTTTGTAAAGAAGAAATATGGGTCGATGAGAACGTGTATAGATTATCGGAAGCTCAATAAAGCTATTATCAAGAATAAATATTTGTTGTCGATGATTGATTACCTATTTGATCAGCTTAAGGGTGCTGGAGTATTTTTGAAAATAGATTTGAGGTTAGGCAGTCATCAGCTGAAGATTAGGGCGTCCGATGTTCCTAAGACAACCTTTCAGACGAGATATGGGCATTATGAATTTTTGGTCATGTCATTTGGATTGACTAACGCTCCGCGGCCTTTATAGAGTTGATGAATCGGGTTTTCAAACCGCATCTGGACTCTTTGGTGATCGTGTTCATTAATGACATCCTAATATACTCCCGGAGTTGGGGAGAGCATGAACAACATGTTCATATAGCCCTCCAGACTTTGAGAGACAATCAGTTGTATGCCAATTTTTTAATGTGAGTTCTGGTTGGATTCAATAGCCTTTTTGGGTCATATTGTATCAGTAGAGGGTTTCAGGTTGATCCTAAAAAGATAGAGGCAGTCAAGAACTAGCCTAGACCCACTACGGCTACGAAGATTAGGAGTTTCTTGGGTTTGGCGGGTTATTACCGTCGTTTTATGGAGGGGTTCTCGTCCATAGCAGGCCCAATGACTAAATTGACCCAGAAAGGTGCCCCATTTAAATGGTCAGTTGAGTGTGAGGCGAGCTTTCATAAGCTCAAGACAGCCATGACTTCAGCTTCGGTATTGGTGTTACCATAAAATTCAGGTTCCTTCACTGTATATTGTGATGCTTCACGAGTTGGCCTTGGATAAGTGTTCATGCAGGATGGTAGAGTGATTGCATATGTGTCTCTTCAGTTGAAAGTCCATGAGAAAAATTACCTTGTTCACGACTTGGAGTTGGCAGCCATTGTTCATGCATTAAAAATTTGGAGACACTATCTTTATGGCGTGTCGTGTGAGGTTTTCACTGACCATCAAAGTCTCCAGTCCTTATTCAAGCAGAAGGATCTAAATTTGAGACAGCGGAGATGGTTAGAGTTACTGAAGGATTATGATGTCACCATATTGTATCATCCAGGTAAGGCCAACGTGGTGGCCGATGCATTGAATAGGAAGGCGGTGAGTATGGGCAGCCTTGCATGCATTCCAGTCAGTCAGAGACTGTTAGCCTAAGATATTAAGACGTTAGCTAATCAGTTCGTGAGGTTGGAAATTTTTCCCAACAGTGTTCTAGCTCGTACCGTCGCTCGGTCTTCTTTAATTGACTGTATTCGGGAGCGGCATGATGATGACCCACATTTAGCGGTCCTTAGAGACAAAGTTTAGCACGGTGATGCCAAGAAGGTTAGAGTTGGGGACGATGGCGTTTTGAGAATGCAGGGTAGGTTGTGTGTGCCTAATGTCGATGGCCTTCGTGAGTTGATCCTTCAGGAGGCTCACAGCTCCAAGTATTCTATCCACCTAGGTGTAGAAAAGATGTACCAAGATTTAAAGAAGCATTATTGGTGGAGAAGGATGAAAAAGGACATTGTGGCGTATGTGGCTCGTTGTTTAAATTGTCAGCAGGTAAAGTATGAGCAGCAGAAACCTGGTGGTTTGCATCAGCAGATAGAGATTCCTGAGTGGAAGTGGGAGCGTATCACTCTTCATTGTTGGGATCCCACAAACTTAGAGGAAATTCGATGCAGTCTGGGTTATTGTGGACAAGCTGACTAAATCAGCACACTTCATTCCTGTGGCAAGCACATATACTTCAGAGCGCTTGGCTGAGCTATATATTCGGGCGATTGTTCGCCTTCATGGGGTGCCCGGTCTATCATTTCTATTCAGGGTACGTAGTTTACTTCGCACTTTTGGAGAGCAGTTCAGAGGGAGTTGGTTACCCGAGTAGAGTTGAGTACAGCATTTCACCCTCAGACTGACAGGCAATCCGAGCGTACCATTAAAATATTGGAGGATATGTTTCGCGCTTGTGTTATCGACTTTGGAGGTTCATTGGATCAGTTCTTGCCGTTAGTGAAGTTTTCTTACAATAATAGCTATGAAACGAGAATTCAGATGGATCCTTATAAAGGCGTTGTATGGTAGACGGTGCAGGTCATCGGTTGGATGGTTCAAGCCGAGAGTGGCTAGGTTACTAGGTACATACTTAGTTCAGGAGGCCTTGGATAAGGTAAAGATTATTCAGGAGAGACATCATGCAACTCAGTCTAGGCAAAAGAGTTATGCCGATCGTAAGGTTCGTGATGTGTTACTCTATGTGTCGCCCATGAATAGTGTTATGAGATTTGGGAAGAAGGGTAAGTTAAGCCCTAGGTATATCGGGCCGTTTGAGATTCTTGATAAAGTGAGGGAAGTAGCTTATAGACTCGCGTTGCCTCCAGGGTTATCCTCAGTTCATCCGGTATTCCATGTGTCTATGCTCCGGAAATATCATGGTGACCCATCCCACGTATTAGATTTCAGCTCTATTCAATTGGACAAGGACTTGACGTATGAGGAGGAGTCGATAGCCATTTTAGACCGGCAGGTTCGCCAATTGAGGTCTAAGAGTTATCCTTCAGTTCGAGTGCAATGGAGAGGCCAGCCCATTGAGGCAGCTACTTGGGAGTCTGAGTCGGACATGCAGAATAGATATCCACACTTGTTTGCTAATTCGGGTAACCTTCTATGTCCGTTCGAGGACGAACGTTTGTTTTAGAGGTGGAGATTGTGATGACCCAAGGGGTCATTTTACGAATTTAGACTTCGTTCCATGCTTATTAGCCATAGAAAGTCTAATTTAAATACCTCAATTTGCATGCGCAGTCCGAGCGTGAAACCGGAAAGCTTTTATGTTAAAATATGAGAAATAGTAATTTCTAGAGTAAAAATTTGATATAGTTGACTTTGGTCAACATTTTGAGTAAATGGACCTGGATCTGTGTTCCAACGATTCTGGGAGGTCCAAAGTAAAATATGGGACATGGGCGTACGCCCGGAAATGAATTCCGAGGTCCCAAGCCTTAGAAAAAGATTTTTGATGAAAATTGTTCTGCTGGTTAATTCAAGAAATAAATAAATGAAATAATATGTGAAATATATGATATCGAGCACGTAGTTTGGTTACAGAGCCTGGAATAAGTTTTTTATGTTATGTATGTCCTATCTGTGAAGTTTCATGAGAATCGGAGTTGATTTGATGCAATTCGGACATCCAGTTATAAAGATAGAAATTTGAGTGTTCTTGAGAAAATCTTGAGTTTTGAGGCTAAATCTGTAGATTTTGATGTTAGTTTGATGATTTGATTTCACAAACAAGTCCGTATGATGTTTTTAGATGTGTGTGCATGTTTGGTTTGGAGCCACGAGGGCTCGGGTGAGTTACGGGTAGGCTACGGAGTGTCTAGACATAGAAAAATATCCCAAAAGTTGAACATCTTACGTGTAGATCTTTGATCTCGCAAATGCGAGATCGGGCTTCGCAAATGTCAAGCCAATGTCCAGTCTCTGATCTCGCAAATGTGAGGTCCTTGGATGCAAATGCGAAGGACCATGTTCGCAAATGCGAGGTCCTGTTCGCATTTGCGATATATTCCCAGAAAGCCCACAGTTCGCAAATGCGAACCCTAGCTTGCAAATGCGAGACCCGCAGCCTATTTTATCAGCTTTTTGACGGGATTTTCCCTTCCTTCTCAATTTTCTGAAACCCTAAACCTCCATAGGCGATTTTCCAAAGATCCAAATTTCTCCAAAACTTTGGTAAGTGATCTCCAACTAATTTTTTTCAATTCCTAACAACTTTTAACAATGATTTCAACCAAAAATCTAAGGTTTTCATGGTAAAAATTTGGTTTTTGGGTGGAACATAGAAATTTCAAATTTTGGGGAATTGGACCTCAAATTGAGGTCGGATTTCAATACCAATTTTATATCTATGCTTGGGGGAGATTGGGTAAACAGGTTTTGGTCCGAACCTCGAGTTTAGCAAGCGGGTCGCAGGTGGATTTTTGAAATTTAATAGGAAAACTTAGGAAGACCATTGCTTTTCAATAAATATGATCCCTTTAGGCTATGATTGATAACATTGAACGAATTGTGATTAGATTCGAGCGGATTAGAGGCGAATTCAAAGGGAAGGCAGTGCTAGAGCAGTGAATTGCTTGTGAGATTGAAGTAAGTGTTTGGTCTAACTTTGACTTGAGGGAATAGGAGTCCCCACTTATTTGCTATTTGAAATGCGTGGGTGTGCTGTATAGGTGAGGTGACGAGTATCTATGCATCACCCAATTTTTCATTTAATCACGATCCCTTCCCCGTTCCCAACTATTGTTTTATGACTATTTGGTGTTGTTACCATGTTGTTAAACATTGTGGTGGTTATTTTGTAAAGAGTATCGGTTGTTTATTGGGTTCCCTTGTGGGACAAACGATTGAGCAGTTTGGTGTTGTTTTACGAAGTTCATATATACATTGATGTTTCTGTTGGTTTCATGATTGAGAAGATATTGATAAAGTTTATGAGAAATGCAGTTTCTTATTTAATATTGTTGAAACGGAAATATTGTGAAAGGCTAGGCCTGAATTATAAAAGTTTTCACAAATTAATATAAGGTTATGATATGTCTGGTAGGAGAAGATTTCACGCTACAACAAGGTGTGATAAGGGTGAACAAGTGGGATCGGGATGCATGCACCAACATGAGCGATAAGGGTGATATATGTAGGAGGAGCAATAAGGGAGGACATGTGGGAGCGGGTTGCACGCCGCAACAAGGAGCGATAAGGGAGGACACTTATGTTTTACTGGTTATCAAAAAATGTTTTACTGTTTTTTTTAAACTCAAGGATTTGAGACTTACAGATTTAAAAAGCTTAAATATTTATTTTTTTATTTTTCATATTTTCGGCACTACTTTTATTCAAAGTCAAATTTTTGAAAACTTAGAAATTATTGAGAATTGGTTATAGCTGAGACCTGGAAAAGGTGGCTGAATTATTCTATTATAGTTGCAGTATTTAAGTTTATTTGTTTGGGTTTCCTTCGTGTATTATATATTATTGTCACACGTTTATTGCTAAAGCCCCGCGGTAGCCTCGTCACTACTTCGTCGAGGTTAGGCTCGACACTAACTCAGTACATGGGGTCAGTTGTACTGATACTACACGGTGCACTCTTTTGTGTAGATCCAGGTACTAGCCAGCAGTAGAGATTTGTACATCAGCCTCCTATTCATTCGGAGACATGAGGTACATCTGCCAGGATTCGCAGATCCCGCGAGCCTTCTCATATTTTATATACATTGTTTTATCGTATTTGGAACAGTTATACTACTTCTTCTGGCCCAATATTTGTAGCAGTCTTTATTAGTTCGTGGATTGTGACACCAGACTCTGGGGGTAGTCTTAGAGCTATTTATACACTTAGTTCGGGGTTTGTTCTACTTGATTGCTTAATATTTTATATTTGGAGTACTTCATCGATAAAAATTTAAATTGAGTTTGTTTTAGCTTTATTTATACCTGCTTAAGTAAATAATCAAAGGAAAACTAGTTAATCGAATTCTAACATTGGCTTGCCTAGCATGTGTGGTGTTAGGCGTCATCACGATCCTAAAGGTAGGGAATATGGGTCGTGACAATAGGATTGTGCGTGTGGTGAGTTGAGCTTGTATCTAAGGGGTTTGGGTTGGTATAGTGGGTTAAGTTCAAAAATTAAAAGGAATAAAAGGGCTATTTGTTAAATACCCTATTTATTAATAAAATAATTTGTAAAAATAATTAACAAATTGTAAAAAGTGAATTTCATGCATAAAAAATGTTTTAAAATAATTACTCATTATTTTCTTTGATGGGCTAATAATGCATACATGGGCTATAATTGCAAAAGTTGTTGCAATTATAACCCAAAAATGGAAATGTTGCTATTTGTGAAATAATTAAAGCTTAGTATAAATATAAATAGTAGAATTAAATCATAAAATGTCTATAAAACCATTTGTAGTGCAATTAATGATTATTTCAATAATAAAAATACTATGATATTAATCAAAAGTCCTAAAAAATGCAGAAATTATGGAAAAATATTAATTGATGCTAATGCATAGTTTTAGAGGTATATATGCATTATGAAAAAATATTATAGGGAAAAATTGGGTATCAACAGTGATCATCAAATCCAAGAAGGTACAGATTACATAGCAGACTTGAGGAAGTTCTTTGATCGGCTTCGAAGGTATCATATGAAACTGAACCCCGCAAAATGTGCTTTTGAGGTCCCTGTTGGAATGTTTTTAGGATTCATAGTCAGCTGCTGAGAAATGAGTTGGATTTTCTAGGATTTTCCACCTCCAAGGAATAAGAAATATGTGATGAGTTTCTTAGGATGCCTCAACTGCATCAGTCGTTTCATAGCGCAGTCAACTGTGTTCTATGAACTGATTTTCAAAATGTTAAAGAAGGATGCCGCAACAAGTTGGACTGAGGAATGTCAGGAAGCTTTTGACAAGATCAAGGAATATTTGTCCAGGTCACCAGTCCTGGTCCTGCCAGAACCTGGTGGACCTCTTCTACTCTATTTGTCTGTACTAAATAGGGATTTGGGTTGTGTCTTGAGACAACACGATGAGACAGGGAGAAAAGAGCAGGCCATATACTATTTGAGTAAGAAGTTCACACCCTATGAGGCACGATATTCTTTGCTGGATCTCACCTGCTCTGACCTAATGTAGATAGCTCAAGAGTTGAGGCACTATTTCTGTGCCTACACTACATATCTCATATCAAGGATGGATCTTCTAAAATACATTTTCCAGAAACCCATGCCGACAAGAAAATTAACAATATGGAAGATACTATTGAGTGAATTTGACATCGTTTATGTAATTCAAAAGGCGGTGAAAGGATAGGAATTAACAGATCATCTGGTAGAAAATCCCGTAGGAGGAGAATACGAACCATTGAAAACGTATTTTCCCGACAAAGAGGTGTCATTTGTAGGAGAGGACATCACCAAAGCATATAATGGGTGGAGAATGTTCTTTGAGGGAGAAACAAACTTCAAATGAGTAGTTATCGGAGCTGTCTTGGTATCAGAATCTTAGAAACACTATCCGGTATCCGCGAAGCTCAAACTACAATGTACCAACAATATGGCAGAATATGATGCTTGCATCTTGGGGCTCAATTTGACCATTAACACGAACATTCAGGAATTGTTGGTAAGTGATGATTCAGACCTTTTGGTACATCAGTTTCTAGGGGAGGGGGCTACATAAAATACCAAAATATTACCGTACTTGTACTATGTGCAAATGTTGATGGACAGATTCACAAATATAGAGTTCAAACATGTTCCGAGAATCCAGAATGAGTTCGCATATACATTGGCCACTCTGTCTTCCATAATACAACACCCGGAAAATAATTTCATCGATCCTATTCCAGTAAGGATCCATAATTGGCCAGCTTATTATGCTCATGTTGTAGAATAAGAATATGAGAATTCGTGGTTCCATGATATCAAAGAACACTTGGAAAAAGGAGAGTACCCAGAGCACGCAAATCATACCCAGTATATCACACTCCGAATATTGTCCAACCATTTCTTCCAAAATGGAGGAATTATGTACAGAAAGACTCCAGATCTAGGATTATTACGGTGTGTTGATGCCAAGGAAGCCTCCAAACTGCTCGAAGAGATATATGCCAGAACTTGTGGACCACACATGAACAGTTTCGTTTTAGCCAAGAAGATATTAAGAGAAGGATATTTTTGAATGACTATGGAAACAATTTGCATCAGACATGTCCAAAAGTGTCATTAATGCCAAATGCATGCAGATATTATGCGAGTGTCACCAAATGAACTCAATGCAACAAGTGCACCTTGGCCTTTTGCCTCTTGGGGAATGGATGTCATCGATCCGATCGATCTCGCTCCTTCAAATGGGTAGAGGTTCATTTTAGTGGACATAGATTACTTCACAAAATGGGTTGAGGCTGCATCTTACAAATTTGTAACTTCACAATAGATTTTGTCAAAGATCATATTATTTGCCGATTCGGGGTGCCAGAATCCATCAGCACCAACAACGCCGCCAACCTCAATAGTGACTTAATCAAATATATGTGTGAAACCTTCAAGATTATGCATAAGAATTCCACACCATACATGCCTCATATGAATGGAGTTGTGGAGGCCACCTACAAGAACATCAAGAAAATAATGAGAAAGATAGTAGACAATCACATGCAATGGAACGAGAAATTACCAATTGACTTATTGGAATATCGTACCACAGTTTGCACATCAACCGGGGCAGCCCCCTACTAGCTGGTATGCGGTACTGAAGCTGTCATTCCTGTCGAAGTCAAAATTCCTTCTTTAAGAATTTTACAAGAAGTTGAGCTCAATGATGAAGAATGGATACGAAGTCGCTATATACAATTGGCTCTCATTGACAGGAAAAAAATGAATGTGGTATGCCATGGTCAACTTTACCAAAATAGAATGTCCAGAGCTTTCAACAAAAGGGTCAGAACTAGACAGTTCACACCGGGGCAGCTGGTGCTGAAGTGGATCTTCACGCATCAAGATGAAACCAAAGGGTAATTTTCACCCAATTGCCAAGGCACCTATATGGTTCAAAGAGTACGAACAGGAGGAGCACTTATACTTGCAGAAATGCATGGAGAAATTTGGCCAAAAGCTATCAATTCAGACGCAGTCAAAAGATACTATGTTTAGATTATTTGAATTTCTTCATCTAATGTAACTGAACTACGCTAGACATGATTCCTGTTTAAGAGGGGATTACGTAGAAAACCCTGTGGGTTCAGTCGCAACTCAAAAAATGTTCATTTTTACCATGGTCAGAAACTGGGGCAGAATTTTGAGGAGGACCCTCAAAGTTTTGGAGCAAGTCCAGCTAACTCTTCATGCACAGAATGGTCAAATAATTGCCTATTAAAATGGGGCAGAATTTTGAGGAGGACCCTCAAAATTCTAATGCGTGGAAGTTGCAATTGTCTCAATAAGTGTCACAGTCATTGGTTCATCTAACTTATTTGATATTGCACAGTACTATGTTTTTAATTAACTACATTCATCAAATGCACACATACTTTATCGAAACCTTATAAACAACTAGATGCTTCCCAGGTTAACTCGGACAGGATCTCGAGACAGAGCAAAACCAAAGCAAGCAAGCAAAGATACAAACCGACCTTCCCCCCAAAACTCACAATTCTTTGGATGCAGGAACAAAGATTATTCACAAATGCACACACACATCAACAATTGTTATCTTTATAACAACAACATTTCCAAACGCAAATGCATCTCTAGCTAAGAAATACCCCGCTATCACTCAATGTCCTCTTTTTGAATGAGGCTAAGCATTGCCTACCTAATTGCATAAGGCTAAGCATTGCCTTCCTATCCATGAGACTAAGCAATGTCTCCTCTTTTGCATTAGGCTAAGCGTTGCCTCCCTAATTGCATAAGTCTAAGCAGTGCCTTTCTTTGCATGAGACTAAGCATTGTCTCCTCTCCTTGCATGAGGCTAAGCATTGCCTCCCTAATTGAATAAGGCTAAACACTGCCTTTTTTTGCATGAGACTAAGAACTGTCTCCTCTCCTTGCATGAGGCTAAGCATTGCCTTCCTTTGCATGAGACTAAGCAGTGTCTCCTCTTTTGCATGAGGCTAAGCATTGCCTCCCTAATTTCGTAAGGCTAAGCTCTGCCTTTCCTTGCGTTAAGACTAAGCACTATCTTCTCTCCTTGCATGAGGTTGAGGACTGCCTCCCTAAATTGCATAAGTCTAAGCTTGGCCTTTCCGTGCATCGAGACTAAGCATTGTCTCCTCTCCTCGCATCAGGCTAAGCACTTCCTCTTCAATTGTCCAAAGCTAAGCAACGCTTTATCCATTTCATAATATGCTACTTGGAACCTAGCACTATTTTCTACTTTCCTGGGGCTAAGCTCTATCCCTAATCTTACACAAGACTAAGATCTATCTTGTTTCGCTTCACATATGACCAAGCATCGTGTCTTTGCATCCCTAGGCTGAAATATTGCCATTTTTTCCAAAGGCGTCATAGTCTGAAGGCATCATCGGCATAGCCGAAAGACACTATGTCATGGCCTGAGAATCCCCCAATATTGCACATCATTATTCAAATGCGTCATGGTTGAGAGGCACCATTTTCATGCCCCGAGAACATCATGTCATGGCCTCCGAATCCCTTATCATGCGATTCATGGCCCATGACATCATGGTCTAAGGACATCATGCTCATCGTCCAAAGACAACTTTCATGGTCCAAATAGAATTTGCATCATGTTTAAATTGTCGCAATAGTCCCATATATACTTGTATGCATTATGTTTAAGTGTTGCAGGTAATCCAGGATGTAATCGTTCTCCTAACGGGAGCAATCTTCGCTCCAGTTTTCGTTCAATGTTCAGATCCTACACTTATTTCAAATGCAGCCTGTCATACCTCTTAGGTTCCCACACAACCCTATTGCACGGTTGAGTTAGAAGAGTTTTCCCAATTGAAGTGACATTTTGAAAAGGGATTATTTTTTATATTTAGAGTCGCCGCTTGGAATTGAGTTTTGGTGTTCCAAGTAACCTTTAATTGAATCCCTTATCAAAAGAGAGATTTGACTCCTAATTTATGGTCTACGAAACAGAAGACTGAGTAAGGAATTCTGTTGACCGAGGGGAAGGTGTAAGGCACCCCTCAAGTCCAGTGGTTCTAGCACGGTCACTTTATTGACTAATATAAGGCTTAAACCAATTTCTAGCTATTCTTGTATTTTTATTAATTATGGCTTATTTATTGCCGCATAATTAATTATTTTACATATATCTTTTTTTTGTGTGTGTGTGTATTTTCACTTAGGTGCGGTATGCACACAAGGTATTCTTCTTTAAAATTGGATGTTAAACCAAGATACGGAATGTACACATGGTTATAACA
>ML456748.1:2623-13092 GCA_005239535.1 Nicotiana rustica
AGTGAGCGCCGGTACCGATTGAGTGATGCCCGCGGGGCTTATGAAGAGTGATTGTGAGGTTGCCTGATGGGAAGAGTGATTGTGAGGTTGCCTGATGGGTTGTTATTGAAAAATATTGTTACAAGAAATGATTATGGCTCGAGGGGCAGTTTTATGAAAGGTTTTACTGAGTTTTCAAACTATGGTTTACTTTGTTTTCAAACTGGTTTTACTGAAAATTTTACTGAGATATGCTGATATCGCACTTGTTTCAAAGGTTTTCTGGAAACTGATTTCGAACTCATTATTAGATGAATACTACGTGGTGACTTGGTGTTTTACTGGTTTTGTGAAATTGGGAATCTGTACTCTGTGTTTATATTACTCAAACTGTGATTTATTTTCATTACTACTGAGGTTGCGTACTCATAAAGACTCCCTGTGCCTCTGTGCACCGATCCAGGTACTAGTTCGCAGCAGTAGCTGACGCAGTTTGGTAGCAGCATTTTCACGGGATTTCGAGGTAGCTGTCCTGCGTCCACAGCTTCTCCATTTCCCTTCCTTTTTTAGTCTTAGCATTTGATGCAGAGACATATATTATAGTTTTAGCAGAGTTAGATTTGTTTATTCTTAGATGCTAATGACTATTGCCTCCAGTTCTTGGGAGGTTGTTTAGAATATTATGGGGACGCTAAGACTTAATTATATCATTTATGCTATGGTTGCTTGCTTATTATTTAATTGTGAACTATTTTAATTGAACAAAAGCGTAGCAGTGTGATGGCTGGCTAGCCTAGTTCCACGATAGGCGCCATCACGGCCTGTTAGGATTTGGGGTCGTGACATATTAGTGTTAGAAGGCGATCATAGGTCCGCCCACGTATGGGAGGGAGAGTTACTGTCCCAGACTCCCCGCGCCAGGAGAGTGGACAACATGTGGGAGTTTAAGAGGGACAGAGATCTCCATCCCCGTGTAGTCCAGAGCGCCTGCGGGATACGAGATTCTACAGGATTTTTGAGATCGGGTGGCTGCAGATCTATTGGGCTTTGATCACGACCTTGATTGAGCGGTGGCGATCGGAGACACACACTTTCCACCTGCCCATTAGCGAGGCCACCATCAAGCTGCAGGACGTGGTGGTTTTATATGGCCTTCCCGTTGATGGCCTGCCCGTTGCACTGCCTCAACACATGAGATATATGGCGTGTGTGAAGTATTTGGACTTGCTGCAGTAGTTCACGAGTTTCAGGCCACAGGACGAGACTGCATCGTCGGGGGCCAGTCGGATGAGTTTGACTGCTATTAGACATCACCTGGAGATACTGCACCCCGACATCACCGGCGATACTGATGAGCTACATATTCACCGGTGTACGAGGTTGTTGCTGCTTCTTCTGTTTGGGGGGGGGGTATTGTTCCCGAACACTTCGGGGAACCTAGTCAGCTTGCAATTTCTTCATCATCTTCAGTTGCTAGATGATTTACCCCTGTACAGATGAGGTGATGTTGTTCTCGCCTACATGTACAGACAGATGTGCTGGGCGAGCATGGGCACCCAGAGTGACGTATGTGGTTTTCTGTCGCTTCTACAAGTGACAACATATTCAAATAATCTGTTCATTACTTCCAATTCTACCTAGTCAAAATTTATCTCAAACCTTACGTCAACTTTGTATGTTAGGTTTGGGCCTGGGAGCGGTTCTTGCAGTTGCAGCCACCTCTACCACCATTACCTCCGAATGTACCACCTCTGTTTCTCCCTCTAGCTAGGAGGTGGGTTCTCTGCCGCGGATATGCACGAGAGTATGATGCACATCATAATCTCTCCATTTGCAGGGATGTGTTGGATCTGCTAGAGGGCGCACAAGTAAATGTGTACCTAAACTTACTTGGTATAGATTCACTTAGTGTTGCGAATACTCACGTTTTATGTTCTTATTTGATAGTTCATCTGGACGCCATACAACGACGACTTGATATGTGGACTTCCCGATTATTGCTCGACCGACCGACTGATTTGGAGCACTTGCGTCCCGCTGATGTGTCTCGATATTGTGGAGCATCATGCCACGGAGCGGGTACTTCGCCAGTTTGGTCGTCCGTAGTATATACCGAAGGGACCGACATGGGAGGCTACATATTATCAGCGGGATGATCGTTCCAGGGTGGACGACACATTTATAGCATGGCTAGAGGCGCAGGTCCATACTTGGGACCAATAAGCTCACCTGATTGCACCCCCACCTACATAGATCTAGACGGAAACTATTCAGCTCTATAGGTCCTGATACCGCCACGTTACCTGACTTTTTGCCGGGAATCCCATTCATTAGGCTGGCGATAGGTACGTTCCATATGCCGGGCAGCACGAGGCCCTAATATGTTTTCTGTTATTATTAATTATATAACTATAACTTAGTGCAATATATGTAGTTCATATTTTATACGTTGTGCAGGCTATTGGACTACCTATAGTCTATCAGATTGGACTGTAGATGCAGGAGCTTGTCGGCGATCCTACAGCCGCTTTGCACGATTACGACCGACGGTTTGTAGAGGTGGCTGCCCGGAAACTGCAACGAGCTTGAGAGGATCAGCGCTTGAGGAACGACCTTGATTATGTGGAGCCATGACAGTACTAGCGAGGTAGGGGTGTCGCACGACGTGGGGGTGCCCGACGAGGTAGGGGTGTTGCACAGGGTCGTGGTGGGCGGAGAGGAGGTGGTCCCCATCAAGGGGGCGTTGAGGCCCCTGCTGATGACGTTGCTACTGATCTGCTGGGTGACCTACATGAGACGGACATGCCGTCATACAACCTTGGGATGCATCTCAATCTAAGGACTTCGCAGGTGACCCCGTCAGGACCATTATTGATCACGGGCACGGACCTTGCTAGAAAGGATTGGGAGACATACTTCCCAGGCCCATCTACCGCTGCTGAGGATCGGCCGACCCGAGATTTGGATACCGGGCGCCGGCTGAGTTATGGCTCATCATCACAGGCGCATGTATGGTTTTATTATTATTTAATTTAAATTTGTTTTTATTATTCTCATTTATTTTCCATAACTTTATTAATTTTCTTATTAAGGCTTCATCCCTGCTCCGTACGGAGGCCCCTTCGTGCGATGCTGATACAGTTGCGACGGATGATTACATTCAGGAGCCCGACGAGATCATGGTAAGACAATTTAAATTTTTGTGACTTAATATATACTTTTCTATACTGAGCTTTCTATTCTTATGTAGGTTTCTACTGGACCGACGACCCCTTCTACGATCCTGCCAGCACCACTGATGATAATCCTACGACGCATCCGACTGTAAAGAGGCGACGTGATGAGGATGATCCTGATAGCGTAGCCGAGCGGGATGGGATGCGCCTCAGGCCAGCGGCTGCGTTGAAGCACACCGGATTCGGGACACATTGATTTTCTTTCCCTTTTTATGTATTTGATGTAAATATTATTTTATGTAAATAATAACAATAATTTTTATGTTTATATAATATGCGCATTACATTTTTATTTTCCCATTTTTTATTTAGTTTAATACTACAACACAAACACAAACATAACAACTTAACATAATTAAAATTCAGTACAACTAATGAAAATACACGACACGGTAAACATAAAGATAAAATAATACACTAAACACATACATGTCAATGTTTAGTCCCTGGCTCCCATTATACTCTGCTCCAACCACTTAAATTTTTCTTCCAGCTTATTTTTTTCTTCTTCTACCTCTTTCAGTTTCGCTTTCAACCCCGCAACTTCTCGTTTATGTTGTCTTTCACGTTCCCACTATTTAAAACACAAATTATGAAGATGCTGCAAAGATTTTTTGTAGCATTCCTGATTACAGGGTTCATCAACCCATACCTCAAAATTGCAAATTGGTTCGTCGGGAACCCTATAAAACTTGTTCATACAGTGCCAGTAGCGGCGTCCAACTTCACCATTATCCCAACAACTATTCATCATGCATTTTTTCCGCACTCGCACCTTGGTACATAAAGACGTTCAGCCATTTGTCAAAGCGTGAAAAACCCTTGCTTTTATGGAAAGTTTTGCTATTTGGTTAGTGTTGAGCGCATAAAATAACTAAATGAGCCCGTTATTTATAGGCAACACAACACACATAACATAGTATTTAACCGCTCTATATATACACTTAACGTAGTATATAACCGCGCTATGCTTTGCGTGTTAAAGATTATGTCGGATACTAAAATAACTTTTTCAATTCGACAAGACAACACACATAACATAGTATTTAATCACGTTATATATATATATATATATTCACATAACGTAGTACTTAACCGCACTATACTTTGCGTGTTATGGTAGATGTGTTTTTTTTCTCTTGAAGTATTGTGTTATGAAACTTCAATGTTTTTTTCAGTTCTTCTTTACTATAGTTTTTTTTAATTATCATTTAAAAACCGAAATGGAAGAGTTCAAATCATAATTAACAAATATAATTTTATTTGATACATCTTACAACATAAACAAAATAACTACTTATTACAACATAAACTCATTGATAGTTGGGCACATTAGAAGAACACCCACCACGAGCTTCATTACTATTGTCATCCAACCAACCGAAGGACATTTTCGACGGTCGTGTCCTATTTGCGAGCAATACCACATTTGTGCGCATAAACGGTATCACTAATATCCATTTGGTTCCGTCTACGCGTTCTCTTTTGCACCTGTATTCGACGCAAATAGAACCTGTTACACACCATTTTAAATGGTTCCGACAGCCAATAATGCTCAGCACCCACTGGCTGCAACTGCCCACTATAGGTGTTTAAGTAAGCAACAACACTATATTATTGATCAACGTAGTTGGTTGGCCCTAAACCAACACGTTGAAAGCACTTGATGGCATGTGAGCAAGGCATGTGATAGATGGACCATTTTCCACAAGAGCATAACCTTGTAGATTCATTAACAGTATGTACATTATTCCCCCGATTTTGATGGATAGCGGTGCGAACTTCAAAAATAGTTCTTTCGTTATCATACTGCAAATATGAATGCCAATGTGCTCGCCGCCTGTATTTCTCAAATCTCTTCATCGGCAGTGGCATAAATTCAACACCCCTTTCCATCAATGACGTTGAAGTTGCAGACTTTTCAACAAACCTCTCTGCCATCTGCTTGAAAGACATCAGCACCATGGAAGTGACGGACAATCCTCTTGCCGACTTCAGTAACCCGTTGAAAGACTATGACACATTTGTAGTCAAAATTCCCCATCTTCTGCCACCATCCGCATGAAAAATCCACTTTTCAGGGTGATGTCGCAGTAACTAACAATAGGCTGTCTCGTCTTTTGCCTGATAGATTCCATGTGCCTCCGGAATTTATGATGTTGGTGGTCTGTTGCTGCCATCCACATCAAATCATGCAGATCCTTGTTAGGATATGCCTTTTGGAAATTGGCCTTAAAGTGCCTCACACAACAACAATGGTAGGCATAAGGTTCTTTCCATGCAGGCAAGTTTTCCACGGAACTTAAGATATCACCGTGTCGATCAAATATTAGACAAATACTGGAACGTTGTTTGACAACGTGCTCTTTCAAGTGGTTCAAAAACAGTCCACGTCTCGTGGCTTTCATTAGCACAAACATCAAAAGCTAGAGGAAATATCTGTCCATTAGCATCTACTGCAATGACTATCAACATCTTGATATCGTACTTTCCATAGACATGAGTGTCGTCTATGGATATTACGGGATGGCAATGCGGAAAACCATCAATTGCTGGTTTAAACGCCCAGAACACGTAATTGAATATATATTCTGGTTTTCCCGGAATCCGCTCAAACTTCCATTCAACAACCGTCCTGGGGTTAAAGTGTTGCAGTGTGCCCATGTACCTAGGTAGAGCTGCAAATAAGGCTGTATTGTGGGTTGGGCCTAGCCCAGGACCGGCCCAGGACCGCGAGCCCACGTGGGTTTTGGGCTAAACGGGCCGACCCGTGGTGGTCCGGGCCTTAGCGGTCCTAGGATCCCATATGGGTCAGTCCTGCATGGATGAACCGTGAGCCCGGGACCGTTTAGCCCGGACCGGCTGGCGGGCCTGGGCTGGTTCTACCTGGCCCAACGACTATTTTTCAATTTTTTTTTAAAATTGGCCAACGGTTAGAAGTTTAAAAACTAGTCGTTGGCCTGCCAACTAGCCGCTTGACTTTTAAAAAAATAGCCATTTGGCCCCCAAACTTTTTATAATTATACTTTTTCCCTATTTTCAACTATAAATACCCCCTCATTCTTTTATTTTTACGCACAAAATCATCAATCTCTATCTAATTTTTTTCTATAATTGCTTACTTTATTATTGCAATTTGTGCAAAAAATTATGAAGTTGGTGAATTGAAGTATTCAAGTCTTCAATGATATACAATTTTCAAGAAGTTGTTCGTCAATTCGGTAAAATCGTTCCAACTCTTAAGTTTTAATATTATAGTTTTGTTTGTTTTAGTTTGTATAATTATAATTAATATGGATATTTCTTTGAAAAAAATGTTTGGTGGTAAGGAAAAATCTAAAATTGGTGAATCTAGTAGCCAAGCTACTCCTCCTCCTCCGGCCCCGGCTCCCCGACCCAGACCCGTTACCCGTCCTCCTCCACCTGTTATTCTTGATAGTGATAACCCTTATTTTTAATTTATCGATAGTCAATTTTACCATGATATTTCACCAGGTCAACAATTAAATGATGAATATATGAATGCTCTTTATGGTAATCCAACTATCGATGAAAATGATGAGAAAAATGATGATTTAGATGAAACGAAACCGGATTTAGATGATACACCTACTAGTCATGTTGTTAACCAAACTGATAATAATCCAAATGATGCCCCGCCTGACCCTCATGTAGTAACCCCTACTTTTAATAGACAACCTTCTAGACGGTGCGAAATATCTCTTGTTTGGCACTTTTTTACTCAACTAAGAGATAAAAATAAGGCTAAGTGTAAAACTTGTGTGACTTTGATGCCTCATAAATTTACTGGAGAACGTAGCGGTACGGGTAGTTTGACTAGACACATAAAGAAACACCCAAAAGAGAAAGCTAGATTTCTTCAAATGAAAGCGAGGCAAGAGGGGACAAGTGTAGGTACTCAAGTTAACCCTAGTACTCAGGTCAAATCTAGTTTAACCGGGAATTAACATTGTTACCGGTGGCATTTTATATTACGATCCAAATAAAGATCGTGAAGAATTGGCAAAAATGGTTAATGTTATGTGCTTACCTTATAGTTTTCCCTCTAACCCTCACTTTGTGCATTATATTAGAAGAGTTTTTAATCCTACTTATAAAGAATGACCTCGCACAACCGTAAAGAGCGATATTTATAAATATAAACATGAATATGAACAATATTTGCGCTATTTATTTACTCGTATAAATAATCGCGTTGCTATTACTACTGATATTGGTAGAAGTGGTAATGACTGTGATTATCTTACTGTTACCACTCATTGGATTGATGAGGAATGGATAATGCAAAAGCGCATTATTGCTTATAGAATAATTAGTTCACGTCACACAGGTAAGTTTATTGCTAACACAGTTGCATATATTTGTAGATATTTTTGCATTAGAGATAAAATAACGATAGTTTCAATGGATAATGCATCTAGTAACACTAATGCTATAGGCTTGCTTGCAACTACACTAAATCCTGCATTTAGTAATATTTTCCATGTTAGATGTATTTGTCATATTTACCATTTAATCGTCGGTGATGGTATGAAAATTTTAAATGTTGAAATTGAAAAGGTTAAAATGGCTCTTCATTGGCTTTTTTATTCAAACCGTAGAAGTAGACTTAGAGAATATTTTAAAAAATATGATGAATTTGGCTTCAGAGAAAGAAAGGTTCCTAAACCTTGTCCGACTAGATGGAATTGCATGTATGAAAGTTTAGTTGTTGCATATGAATATAGAAACCCAATAAACACAACGTTTAATGCTCGTGTTGGTGGTGATGATGATGATGATGATGATGAGCACCTTACAAATCAAGATTGGACTAATGTTAAAATTCTTCTAAGATTTTTAGAACAATTTCATGTTGCTACAAATGAATTATCTGGACAATATTATGCTACTATTTCTAACTGTTTAGTTTATATTGCAGGATTTGCAAATTTGTTTACTCAATTTTCAGAGGGTGGGGTAATTTATCAACTTGCTATTGAGGAAATGAAAGATAAGTTTAAAAAATATTTTTTTTCTATCCTCCCCCTCTTTATGGTGTTGCTGCCATGTTAAATCCTACCATGAAATTAGGAGGTCCTCACTTTTGGTATACTCAAATTTATAAGTCTTTATCACTTTCAGATGAGGAATTTTCTACACTTGCAGATGCAAAAGCCTCAATTAAAATGAATGCTCAAACAATTAATAATGCTTATCAACTTGCCTTAGATCATGCTAGACCAAATATTTCAACTCCTACTTTGTCTAGTTCGCAATCATCTAAAAGAATTGCGGGACTAAAAGCACCTACTTTTTGGACGGGGTTCTCAAGGTGATAATATTGGTGATAGTTCACAACTAAATGAGCTTCAAGTTTATTTGTCGCAGGGACTTGAATCAGAGAATCCTGACGGCACCTTTAATATTTTGGAATGGTGGAAGGACAAAGAAAAACACTATTCGATTCTTTCAAGGATGGCTCGAGATATTTTAAGTATTCAAGCTTCAACAGTGGCATCAAAGAGTGCTTTCAGTCAAGCGAGGCTTCAAATCGGTGATCATAGAGCGTCTATGAGGGAGAGCTTGGAAAAATCAGTACTCTTTAGAGATTGGATCCGTTCGGAAAGAAGATATTTTGGACTTGCTGAATCACAACCGAATATAGACGAAGCTTATGAAGAAATGCTAGCAGAACTTGCAGAGGATGCTGCTTCGCCCGGAAGCGGTGATGAACAAGCTTCTTTTCCGCCACCACCAACGGCAATTCCTCCGAACCTTGAAGGATTTATGAAATTTGTTAGAGATAATATGTAGATTAATATGTAACTTGTATTTTGGCACATCTTCATTATTATTATTTTCTTTTAATGGTGGTATTAGCACCTTGTTGTGCTCATTCCATTGGGGGGACGAAGACTGAGAAAGATTTTGCCATTTTTTTAATGTCGTAATAATAAAAATTATAAGGCATTTCCTTGAATATTTCTTTACAATTTTTTTGTGTTTAAACTTGAATTAAAAGATTTAAGTCACAATTATATAATATAATTTACAATAAATTTCCTTAGATAATATAATATAATTACATAATTTTTTTTAAAAAAAATTGGCCAACGGTTAGAATTTCAAAAACTAGCAGTTTATATTGGCAATATAGTTGTTTGGCTTTTTAAAAAATAGCCATTTGGCCCCCAAACTTTGTTTTAACCCCAATTTTTTTATAATTACACTTTTTCCCTATTCTCAACTATAAATACCCCATCATTCTTTTATTTTTACTCACAAAATCATCAACCTTTCTCAATCTCAAACTCAAATTGAAGTCTTCAAGTCTTCACCCATCTCTCATTTCTCAAACTCAAATTCTTAATTCAAGTTAAATCATGCCCGGTGATCTAGAGTTAGCCCTAGTTGAATTACTATAATATAATTTACAAGAAATTTCCATAGATAAAAAAATATATAGCCCGGAACGCTTAGGCCTGTGGGCCCGACCCATTTAGCCCGGGCCCATATGGGCTTAGGCCCACAGTGGGCCGTTCCACCCACCAAGCCCGAGACCTTTTGAGCCCAGCCCGCCTGAGCCCGGGGCCATTTGGCCCGTCCCGTTTGGCCCATTTAGGCCCGGGCTCGGCCCAGATTATAGCCTTAGATGCAAATGACTTATCCGAGTTACCACAAAAAATTTCAAACGCACGTTTGCGCCCAAGAAATGCCTTTCTTTTGGTAATGGTATGGCCATATTCCTAGTGGACTGATGTAATGCACTCTTTGATTTTATACCTTATGGACATTTCGAGGTGTGGAATAAGGACAAGAGAAATCAAGTCAGTATCCAAGTTGAAGTGATTCCCATTGAATGTGTCCATTAAACATGTGTGGGTGTGAATGTATTTACCCACTTTTCCATAGACCTGTCTTCTTCTTGCTCGCACGCAACATCCAATGACATGGCTTAAACCACATGCGACAAACAACCTTGTATACATCCGGACTTGACTCCCATACCTGCATCTCACGACACTCTTTTACGTTGTGCATTTTACAATCCCTGATTACGCACGCTTTATCAGGAAAAAGCATGCCCTTTGCCAGCACCGTTGGTCTAGACTCATCCCACATTGTTGTCCGAATTTCATTAAAATCCCTTGTGAGAGCTTCCACGTCCGGCATACTTGGCAAGTTATCAAGGTAGGGAACTTTCTTGAATGAAACGACACTTGAGACTCGTACACTCTTCGTCTAGGGGGG
>ML456748.1:15913-27400 GCA_005239535.1 Nicotiana rustica
TTCGCTCTTCAGACATTATGAAAAAATGCTTGAGAATTTAACATGAAAAAAAGTTTGAACGGGGGTTAGAATATTTTTTGAATGGATTTTCGTAAAATCCTAACTCCTTTAAATAAGGCAATTCATAGTTCGGGGGGCTGAATTTTTTGATGTATAGCGCTCTTTTAAAGGGCGCTATACTCATTTGAATTATTGTTATGTTAGTTAACTTATTGGTGGGCCCACAAACAGGTATAGCGCGTTAAATAACTGCGCTATATATGTATATCGCAGTTATTTAACGCGCTATACCTTTCCGTCCCATCAAGTCAACATATCGATGTATATTTGTGCGTTATATATGTATAACGCGGTTTTAAACCGCGCTATACTTTTACGGCCAAAACACCGTTAAAGTACAATGCGATTTAAAACCGCGTTATACATAAAATGATAACTCTTTCCTTTTTTGACCTATTTACATCACACTTGTCAAAACAAACAATAATTGAATTCCAGACTCCTCTGCACTGAGTTCTGCAACAAAGTCAAATCATCAATTAGAAATTATAGATCAGTCGATCAACAAATGACTTACTACTAGTAGTAAATTATGGATGCGATGATAACTATCATTTCGTATCAGGGGGTCCCAAAACTATGCCCTCGTTGCTCGCCTAGAAACTTTGGTAGGAAATAAAGTAATTCCGGATAACACTTTAGGGTGTGATCTACAACCACAACAACAAAAGTGTAATCTTACAAGTCTGAACACTTTAGGGTGTGATCTACAACCACAACAACAAAAAAGTGTAATCTTACAAGTATGAGGAGAGTAGTATGTATGCAGATTTTACTTTTACTTTTAAAAGATAGAGATGTTGTTTTCAATAGACTGTCAGTTCAAAAAAAGCCGATAAAAAAGTAATAGTAAAATCTAAGAATAAGAATGCAATCTAACTGTTAATAATGCGGGATAAAATATGAAAAAACAGAATTTTAGTCATATAAATACAAAAAACAGTAGGTGATTTCTTCAGGAATTGTGTTAATTTTGGTATATATGTAGACAATAGAATTACCTAAACCTGAAAGTATAATTATACGGTACGTACATGACTACATGTAATAATGCGAGATAACAAATATTTATGAAATAATTAAGGTGCGCATGTTTATCTGAACATCACCACATCACCGTTATAAAAAAAATACAAATGAATGATTGAAGTCATTCCAAATACTCTTTCATGCTCCATAGATTTACGTTTTGTCCCCTTTAAGATTTACACCTTTACCTTGTATTAATTTGACATTATCAATTCTCACATAAAAAGTGGGTGTTGCATGAGTGACCACTATTCTTGCCGGTGCTAGAAAGGACATGTTGGATTTAGACACGTAGTTGGTTCTTATGTGATTTCCTGGGCAGTTGAGCACTAAAGTTAAGGATATTTTTGTTTAATTAATCACTTATGTCATTTTAGTTTGCTTAATTCAACTGTCTCTCACATTATCTAGAAGGGGTTCAACTTTCACACTAGCAGTATAAACTATTTTTACGTATCACTTGGATTCATTATTTTTAACAGGTTATTTCTCCTCTTATTTTAAGTTATCTATACATGTTTAATATCAAAAATTATCTGCAATTAATTTTATATAATTTGATAATGTAAAAATTTATCAAAACATTATTCGTGTATAAAAACAAATCCTATCTAGAGTAAACTGTGCTCCCAAAGAAAGCAGGATAAATCTAAGGACGTGAGAAGGAAATTACACTTGGCACTATAGGAGGCAATATAAATTGATCCTCTGTTTTTAGTGTGATTTTGAATGTATCTAGCTTAGAATAATGGCAAAAGGAGCTTACTAGAAATAATTTTTGATAGGGTTCTGACAAAATTTTCTTTAAAAGGGAGAGGAGTTTGACTCTTTTACGGCAAATACTTTTTGATAGGGTTTTGACAAATGACTTTATCTATTGGAGACTCCGGAGAGGATATTATTTAATTTGATTGACTAGAATTATTATTATTTTTACAATATTTTTTGGTTTGTCAAAAGTACAAAACAAGGAAGAGACGGTTCAAGGTCAAATCAATTGTATCTTTCCTTACCAAAAAAAAAAAAGTGGAGACAAGATTTCCGATAAGGGGTTCAGAAAACAAAGTTAAAATATTAAAAAAAGACTGTGGCTAGTAAAAATTAAAGAACTAACTCACAAAGATTTTAAATCCTATTGACCAATGAGCTATGTTTTGGATTATGCCAAGGGGATTCAAATATAAATAGGGCAATAGAGATATACATACAATGTGAACCCCCTTCCGCCCCCACACACACTCTTCCCATCTCTCTCGGAGAGAAACAAAGGGGATCAAATAATTAGACCAATTATTAATAGTTGAGAGGTCGTGCTAAAATTACGAAACTCAGGAGTGCCTCATACCTTTTCCTGGGTTAAAGAATTTCTTACATAGTCTTCTGTATTCGCGGACCATAAAAGAGAGTCAATTTCTTTGATTTGGGATTTTAAAATAAACTGGTGACTTGGGACACCATTATAATTATTCCAAGTGGCGAATATGAATTAATTAAATAATCTCATTTCGAATAATGTCACCTTTTGGAAAAACTCCCTATTCCTCAGAAAAGTGAGGTGTGACAGCTCTGGCGACTCTGCTGGGGATCGAACCCAGAATCTCTGGTTCAGAGTTTAGAATTCGATCTTAGAATAACTGTTATACTTGGTTTGTTTATTATATGATTTTTTAAGTATTTGACCCTAATGTGCTAAATGCCACTTTTTACCGTTTTGATATTGTTTGAACTGTATATAAAACTGTTACGGAACTCTTCCTCTCTCTGAGTCTTCTAACTCTTCTGGGAAGCGCATGCTGGCATGACTTCTTTCCTGTTAGTTTCATACCCTAATTTAGAACGAGGATCGGATCAGTAACAAAGCCGATGGCCTTTTGGTTCTCGGTACGTTGCCTCCCCCCTCCCCCCCGGCTCGAATTGTCCGCTCGGGTAAGCCAGGTCTAGAACAACACACCCCAGGACCAAACCTAGAATTCCATAGCCTTATATCGGATCCCTAGTAGGTAAGTTTGTTTGCATCAGGTGCATTTGACTTTGGGGACTCAACACAGGGGTTAGGTCCATCTAGGATAGGTGTACCTAAATTAAAAGACCATCCTGATGCATTTTAACATGCTACTTGTGCATTTATTTATTTTGGATTGCATGTTGACCGGCTTCTAGAAGAGGGAAAGAAAATCAAGAAAAAACCAAGAGTGAGGTAGGAAAGAGAAAATCCACCCGGTTCTGAAAATCCTGGTATTTGAAATATCATGAAACTGTACCAAAATTTTGAAAAAAGAAAAAAAAAGGTCATTTCAAATAAGCCAATGTTTTCAAAAGTCATATTTTCTTGTTGTGTCAAAACTTACCAAACTACGCGGGTTTGATTCTCACGGATGTGAGATACGTCGGTAACCTTCATTAGGTCCAGCACTGCTTTTGCAACAATAACCAAAAATATGAAATGCTGTCATTTTGTCATAAATAAAGTCAGGTGATGTCGTTTCTGTCCAAATAGCTAGAAATGTCCCAACGGGGCCAGAAGGCCGTTTTTCCAAGAATAGCTACTTATGGTTCTTTTTCCAATTTTTAGGGCACTTAGCAAGCACAACCCTAAAATTAATCTTCCCCTCCGAAGTTCTAAAGGGTCGTACTTGCAAAAGTAGTTGTGTTTTTTTTAAGTTGGATTTTGCAAAAATAATCTTTTTATGGTCAGTTTTTAAACAAAATTCACATGTTTTAACCCAGTCATCCTATTTAAAAATGTGTAGAATGAGCACTGTTCAGAATTTACATGTGAGGGTTATCGATCATATTCCACTGGTACTCCATATGTGGCGGGAAGACTTGGGAAAACAATGACGAGACAAGATCAATCAATTCCTGGGGGCGCTCACTGGACTATTAAAAATTCAACCTAGAAGTGATATGATAGAGGCACTGGTGTCATTCTGGGACCCCGCTCACAATGCTTTGCACTACTTAGATTTTGAGCTTACACCTACTCTAGTAGAAATGGAAGGTTATGCCGGGAGTACGAAGGGATTAAGATACAAGTACATGGTATCTCCAAGGACCGTTACTCCCCACTAGTTTCTAGACTTACTGAAAATAAGTAGACAAATCAAGACAGGGAGTCTAGCAGGTGGAGCTTGTACTTTTCACTTTCTATACCAGCGGTACGGGCATTTAGGGGGATTCAAAGACCCAGAAAATGGATTCTGCAGTAAATGTACCTGGTCAAAGTGGGAGACGCATAGATGCTTTGCCTTCATAGTAGCATTTTTAGGCCTTTTGGTGTTTCCGAGGGAGTACAAGCACATTGATTTGCGTGTAGCCGGAGTTGGCCATGTTTTAACTACTCACACCAAGAGTACCCTCGCACCCATAATCGTATCAGATATATTTCGAGCCTCCACATCTAGTAAGGCCAGAGTCAAGTTTTCGAGGGGTGCAATTTGTTATGTTAAATATGGATGATTGAACACCTTTGTCACTGTCCCCGATACATGAATTACGGTTCTACTGGGAAAAACTGCATTAAAGAGTTTGGTACACGAGTGACAGGATTTGAAATTCTAGAAAGGGTCAGAAATTGGATCACCCGCCTTTCTTTAACCGCAGATCAGATAGAATGGATATTAGGTTGGCTCCCTGTCAATGAGATTGTTCATATGCCAACCACTGGTCCCTACTTCCTACCGATGGCTTTTCGTAGCATTCAGCCATATGCCCCATACCGGGTTTAGAGACAACTTGGAAGACGTCAAACAATTCTTAAGGATATGGACCTTAGTACTCATGTGGTCGAAATTCGCTCGGATGCTCAATTTTCGGAAGATGTAGTCCGTCAAATTTGGAGTGAATGCCAGTATTTGGGGGCAAATACCCGAGTACATGATCTATCTAAAGGCGAAGTTCTACCTAGGTACGTCGCTTGGTACGGAAAGAGAGTCACAACAAACGATGAATCTGAAAGGCCGACTAAAAGGCCCCATGTCCAGGAATTTATTGACACAACACAAGAACAATATGCTTGGTTTGTCAAAGAGAAAGAGTATCATACCACCATCAACAAACTAGAACATTAAGTCAGAACTATCAAATTTGATAGTGGGTTGCAAGACGCTGAGGATGAAGGAGAAAAGAAGAGGTTAGCCCGGGAAAACGAAGCCCTCCATAGATCAGCTTCGGAAAATGAAAATAGCCGCCGAAACGCCAGCGAGAAGTGAGAGGGATGAAAATATTATAAGCAACTTGAGGAGAAAATTGCATAATTATGCGGCCGCTTTGACAAATTCCGAGGAGACTTGGCAAAAGCTCGAGTAAAGTTGGCGAAAGGTGCAGATGAACAGGCAAGGTCAACCCACCAATTAAAGCAAATATATGATAGACAAGTCACGATTTTAAGGAAAAAGATGGCCCCCCCTTGCAAATGAAATGGTTCAGCTGACAAAGGACTTCAAAACAGAAAGAGAACATTGTTATGCACTGATTTACCAATTAGAAGAGTGCGTGCAGAAGTTGCAAGACCAAAACAACACAGCCATACAGGTGTTGGAAGCCCGTACACAGCAAATTAGTTTTGTTTCTCCAAGAAAAGGGTGCCATTAAAATTAGAATCAAAGAAATAGTTGATTACGCTGCAATGAAACGCAATGAATTTAAGGGTATGAACATATCTATGTTTTTTGCTTTAGTGTTGTCCTTCGCTCCCCAGGTGATGGCCGATTTAGAGCTCCTTCAAGAAGAGATTGCACGCCGGCCCGTGTCGACACCGACTGATGTCCCGCGGGCCCCCAGAATAACATTTGAGGCCCATATGTATTCTTGATTTTTCAGTCTTTGAGTTTGTATTTTACCTTTTATCGAGTTTGTTTGTCCTGTCACCCATGACGAGTCTGTTTGTTGTTTTATTTTGAGTCTGTATGTTTTCCTTTCTAGCTATCAGTATCTTCAAGTCTTTGTAATGGAAAAAACCAAAAAATATTTTTATTAATGAAATATTGAACCCCCCCCCCCCCAAAAAAAAATTACTTTATTTTATTTTTTATTTATTTCCCTGAACTACGTAATGGTCTGATTCATGCGTCATTATGATACGTAGGTAATCCTCTTCGGATTCGATCATTGCCATTAAATAAACCGGAAAAAAAGAAGAGAAATAAAGAAAGAAAAATTGAGTGAAAGAAAAGGGTGATAAAAATAACAAAGAAAAACAAAGAGCAAAAAACAACAAAAGAGGAAGAAAAAGAAATTAAGATATGAAAAAAATGAAAGAAAAGAGCTACAGAATGAAAAGAGATAGTGAAAGCCGGGATGAAACACGCAGACATTGCTAAAATATTTAGAAATGTTTAACTGTTCAGGTGCATTGCATCCCCAATGTGCGATTTCCTATCTGTTAAATGTCTCAACCTGACATGTTGTGTGTGCCATTTATAGCCCGCTTGGCCAAGCTTTTTTTTGGGCCAAAAGTGCTTTTTTGGCCAAAAATTGAGGTGTTTGGCCAAGCTTTTGGATGGAGAAAAAGTGCTTTTGAGGAGAAGCAGTAGCAGTTTTGGAGAAGCAGAAAAAAGTAGCTTCTCTCCAAAAGCACTTTTTCGAGAAATACTTTTGAGAAAAATACACTTAGAAGCAGTTTTCAAAAGCTTGGCCAAACACTAATTACTGCTTAAAAGTGTTTTTCAAATTAATTATCCAAACACAAACTACTTCTCACCAAAAGCACTTTTTTTAAAAGTACTTTTGAGAAAAACACTTCTCAAAATAAGCTGATTTTAGAAGCTTGGCCAAACGGGCTATTAGTCAGGTCTTGTTCAGGTTGTTGGTTTTTACGGTAATTTGGCTTCTCACCCCTACTTTACAATATCCAAAGGAAAAGTCCAATTGGCTTCAGAAAGTAATCTCTGCCTTGTTAAAACTGAGGATAGCCCCGAGCTTGCTATTTCACAACCCGAGTCGGCAACTGTCGAAGGAAACAAGGTATTGCATCTCCGCATGTTTGAAATGTGGGATGCCTGTTCCAACGGTAGGGAACTGCCAAGCGCAATTCCTGAGTTCCCTGAGCTGGTCTCAAGGACAGTTGGTACCACCAACATCCCCATGACTAACCCATTTGTCCCATTTGGGTACCCTTCTACATCATCCTTCATCGGTATGCCTTTTATGGTCCGGCCTCGGGCACCGTTCTCCGGAGCACCGTCAAAGTTGTTCTCTGCACCACCGGTCATCACCATGGCACAACCAACCGTGGCCAGGCCATGCTTTGATCCTTCAACACTCACCTTCCTGGGTCCGCAATTTCAGCCGGACATAACTCATGTTACTCTTGATTCATACGCCCAACAACCACAATATGAGTTCCCAATTGAACAAGAAAGAGCAGTTAGGAACCCCGAGTAGGAAGAAATGGCTCGGAAGATGAGAAGCTTGGAACAAAGCTTTAAAAACATGCAAGGCTAGAGTAGTCAAAAAGTGTTTCCTATTCAGACTTGTGCATGTTCCCAAATGTTCATCCACCTGCCAGCTTCAAAATGCCAAAGTTCGAGAAGTATGATGGGCAAGGAGATCCAATTGCTCATCTAAAAAGATACTAAAATCAGTTACACGGGGCCGGAGGAAAGAAGAGTTATTGATGGCCTATTTCAGAGAAAGTGTAAGGCCCCGTAAATGTTTTCCTGAAAAATCAGGATTCTGTGATGCCGAACTAGCTGCAGAAAAAGGGCATTTCTGCGGTCCACTATGCAATGGCAGAATCACTCTGCGGACCGTAGAATGGCCGCAGAGTGAGGCAGCCTTTTTGGCCAATTTTGATGTCATTTTTGCGGCCCATTATGCGATCCCAGAACCATTTTACGGGCTGCACATAGATCGCATATCCGCCTTTGAGGTTTATTATATGGGAGTTCTGTGGTGCATTATACGACCGCAGAATAGGTCTGCAGACCGCAGACTGGTCGCAGACCAAAGCAGAAAATGCCAAGGTTATGGGCCATTATGCGGCCCATTTTGCGGACCACAGAGTCGTTATGCGATCGCAAATATGTTACTTCTATGAATCCCCTCCTTTAGCTGCACCAACACTAGATCATTGTATTGCTTCTCCTTGACTTCCGCCACAAGCGACGATTCTACCCTATTTTGTACAATTACTCCTCCCTCATTAGAGTCTGCAAGACGAACCCCCAAACTAGCCAATTGGTGAACCTCCCAGGCCAATGGCCTTTGACAAGCTTCCAAGTGAGCCAAACTACCCATATATTTCCCACTAAGGGCATCCTCCACCATATTATCTTTCCCCAGATGATACAAGATGTCGATGTCATAATCCTTGAGAAATTCAAGCCACCTTCTCTGCCTCAAGTTGGGGCTCCTATTTTCTCATTTTAAACCCCACCCTATCTCGTTAAAACACCCACTTTAGACTAGTTTGAACATATTTTATTATATTTCTTGAGTGAGAGAGAGAGAGTCCTAGAAGGACGACCTAATCTTCACCAAATTGTTCTTCAATTATCACTTAAAACCTTGAAGATATTCAAGTGAGACACCTAAGTCTTCATCCTAAGAGGTAAGACTTCATCACCCCAACTCTTAATTCCAAACATGGATATAATGGGCCATTAGTGAGATAATTCATGGGGATGAGGGTTATTACCTTGTATGCATGTGTTCCTAGAGGATGTGGGGGAGTTGTAAATCAAAGATAGAGAATTGTAAATCAAAGATAGAAAATAATGGGGAATGAGTTGGTGTAGTCCTTCCTAAAAAGGACTATAAAACCTTAATGAACACATAATGTTTGGTAGAATGCTCAAGTGAGCTAGGATTATGATCATTTTCTTAATTATGGGTTCAATTGTGCTACATTGCTAAAATAGAATGAAGTTGCGAACATTCCGGAACATTGTAGAGTTTTAAGGGGCTCAATCTAGGTATGTATGGCTAAACCCCCTTCTTCTTAGAATCGAAACCCCCGATATTCGTGAAATTGATGTAAGTCCCCAAACTGATCATACTAGAATTTACAATCCCAAATGTGTTGTGTTAAATGATATATGTTCGATAATTGTACTAAATTCTTTTCGTGTCATATTTTCCTTCGAGGATATGTGCAAAAATGTGAAATATGTGTTAAGAAAGGTTAAGACTTCATGTCAAAAATCGAATAAAAGTTGTTATTCCAATTTGTATGAAAGACCTCTATGTGCTAGGATCTTCCAAGTATTTCCCTTATGTGTACAAATGCCTTACATGATAGGCCTTATTGTTGCTGATGATAATGTATTGAATGTGTGAAAAGGGAAACTTGAATTATAAAACATGGCCAAGTGCTAAGGATGACTTAGTAAATGTGGCCACTCGTGCCAATGTGTTGAATGATGGGAAGAAATGTGAAGTATGATGATTGATTGAAAGGATGATGTCTCAATGAGATGGCTTAGCTGATCGGGTCGTGATCGGACCATGCCTCACACATGGTGGTAATTGTGCTGGAAATAATGATTGAAATAGTGGATATCGTTGATGTATCAAATGAGATGACCTAGTCGGTCGGGTCGAGATCGGACTACGTGAAGAACATGATGGCATTGTGGAATGTGGCACATGACACTAAAGATTACCAACCTAATAAGATGGAATTTGATTGAGAACTTATGTGAACCTGACTTGATGTTTTAGTATTATTTGAAGCTCTTATTGAACTCATGATTGATTTTCCCTTGTATTATTGTTCATTCTATTGAGATGGTATTTTAACTGTACATACTAGTAGTATTCGACAGTACTAACGTCCATTTTGCCGGGGGCGCTACATCTTTGAATGGATGTAGGTGGTTCCATAGCGGACAGTGTTGAAGCTAGTGGTGCATTCTCCTCCCAGCAGTCTTGGTGAGCCCCATTTTATTTCGGGGTTGTACATCTTTTTTCCTTATGTATTGTTCTTGAGGTATAGCCGGGGCCTTGTTGTCGGCACTTTTGATGTACTCTTTTGTATCTATTTTGGGTTGTATATGGGTATTAGAAAGGTCGACGGATTATGTGTGTTTGGACTCTTGTTCCACTAAGTCGTAAAGTGTATATATTTTTGGAACTTAACTATGATGTAGCAAAAATGAAGTAAAATGAATTAGCAATGTTTATATATATGATCTTTCCACTATTTAACTAATGGTAATGTGCCTTCTTTTGATTATAAGCAAGTCGGGTAGGAAGTATCTAACAGGCTTGCTCGATCGGGTTCACTCGGTTGAGCGCAGGTCGCGCTCCCCGAGGTTGGGGCATGACAGAAAGACTGACAGGAATCGCGTCGGAATGGTATATGGATCGGGAAATCTCCCACTAGCACATATGGGATTATTTAGCCCGAGATTTGTCAGACAATTCCAGTACAACGTCGATATAACTCCAGATAGAAACTCCTTATCTAACTTGAAGAAGAAAACTACGGAAAGTTTCCGCGAATATGCTATCAAATGGCGCGAGCTGGCCGCCGGAGTAAAATCGCCCATAAACGAGTCCGAAATGGTTACGGTCTTCCTTCAGGCCCAAAAGGCTAATTATTTTCAGAATATGATGTCGGCTATGGGCAAACCGTTTGCTGAGGCAATCAAAATCGGGGAAATGGTAGAGAACGGTGTGAAAACTGGCTGGATATTGAGTCAAGCTGCTTTGAAAGCTACCTACCAATCCATCCAGAACGACTTAAGGGGTTTGGATAATCGTAAAAAGAGTGAGGGGGGAGCCATGATGGTTTCAGGTTCTAGAGGGCCCTGCCGATCATTTGATCACTCTTACATGCCGCCAAGAACCCCACAACACTATTATCCACACCAAGATGCAGCCTATGCCGTGGCACTGCCTCACTATGCGGTGATGAACACCCAACCTTACACACGGCCATAGCAACATTACAATCAGGCACGAGCTCCACCTCCCAGAAATAACCATCCCTACCAAGCTCTGTATAACTCGTCCACCACAAAACACATATCAACATGATCCATGCCCTCGTGGGCCTCCTAGGAGAAACAATTTCACCCCTATTGGTGAATCTTATTCTAGTTTTCTCTAGAAGTTGATCCAACTGGGTCTATTGCTACATGTACCCCCTAATTGGAAAAATTCCGAATCCCCATCATATCGGGCAGGTACCAGGTATGCTTACCATTCGGGAGTAGAGGTTCATGATACACAATACTGTTGGACCCTCAAAAGGGTGGTTAAAATCTTGATAGAACAAAAAAGAGTTGTATTGAGGGACGAGGAGGTCTGATGTTTTAGACTTCAATACTACACAATAATATAAGTTAATTGTGCAGTACCCAATTTTTGAGTGATGTCTAATAAGAAGAACCTGGTTCTTCTTGGTGTACTACTTTCTACTGTTGTGGAATAATAAATCAGTAAAGTAAA